>OMNZ01120338.1:73821-97278 GCA_900303255.1 Lesueurigobius sanzi
CATCATTTTTGTCAATTCCATGATTTTGCAGGCTACTGTTCTTGTATTTTACCCTAAAAAGTGACCCCGCTAGTTGTGAAATGTGCTTATAAACTTATCTCTGTGAAGAAATGGGATTTCAGCAATATATTAGCAAAGTTAGGAATGTGTTTGGATCACAACTATCAATTGAATTTACTTTACCTCTTTCATTGTTTGTAAGAAAAAAAAATCAGGTATAGCGCCTTTAAGGCGAGACACTGCAGGTGAATAGGGAAAAAATTGGATTGAGTGGTATCAATTTGAAACTTCAGCTTTACATTACAGACATAAATATGAGAAAAAAATGTATTGCAAGTTTTTAGTCATTTTGTGTTTTCATATAAAATAAGGTATTTTGTGTGTAAAAATGATCAAAATTGCTAGCTAGTTATTAGTGAATAAAGCTGTAAAACGTGTTATTTCGCCTTGTATATTGGCATTTAAAACTCAATAAATCAGGCTAGGAATTAAATATATATTTTTTAAAAAGCTTCAAAATTTGGAAATATTGTTAAGCCCAAGACTAGAAAGTTTGGAGTGAGTATGTGAGATGTGAGAAAAATACATTTTGAGAAAATAGTTATTGAAGTTACAATTTCCCATATAGTTCTGTTGAATCAGTGCAATAATTACTCATTATTGTAAAAATGTATTTATTTGTTTCCAGGTAAAAGCAGACTGTATTTTAGAGAGCAAATGGGTGACCCAACATGCCTTTGGGGGATGTCATGTAACGAAGAAGACAAACAGGAACACTACTTATTCTGTGTAGATGTTGAGTATTTAAAGTGAACCCATAGTGCTCACAACTGTGTTCACATACAGCCGTGTGCAGTAAGATGCATTAAGTCTAGACAAATACAGATAATCGATGCCAGCACTTCAGCTTTTATAGTTTCACTTGGAGAATGAAGCTTGCCTCGTCTTGGTTACTACAGTTACTTTATTCTCTGACGACACAAAGTACAGCTCTCAGCGAAAACAATGCAAGAGCCGGCGAGTACAACATCGCACTGAGCCAAACAGTGGGGCTTCACCAGTGACACACCCCTTTCTTGTTGCTGCCCATGCTCGCGTCTCTCTCACTAAATGAACCAATGATTTAATGACCACATTCTAAAATACTTCACAAAATCACTGTACGCTCTCAGGACATCCCAGGACGTTGCAGTTTACAAGACAAAGTGTTTACGACACAGTTAAAGACTTCATGACATTACACACTGTACAAATTCATAATAATTTTTCTCTTAACTTCCAGTTAGGGCTGCACGATATTGAAAAAACATGCGATACCTTTGTGCAATATTACGATATTTTATTAAACGGTTTCAACACTGTATTATTGTTTGTTTTTCTGCAAAATGTGTCAAAACAAGACTTAAAAAAACACTAATTGAGGCTAAAATGGAACTAATTACTAAAATGATACATTAAACTGAATTTTTACACATTTACAAATTCCAAGCATGGTTTTGTTTTAGACTGAGTGTGCAAGAAATGTGTTGATCTCAGTCAGATGGAAGACTTGTGATTTTGTGATATTTTCTTTTGATACGGATATTGCATCATTTTTTGCCATATATTGTGCAGCCCTACTTCCAGACAAACTGCAGCAGCTCATTCAGCAAAAAAAAAATACACGTTTAATATCAATAACGTCTAGAAACATCTGCTTTCTGTGTCAAACTGACAGTAAAACATCCTGAGCAGCCACTTGACATATCACTGTGGACCAGCCGCATAAACTCACATTACCATCATGTGTGCACTGCTGGAGCCTGCAGCATCACATACCCCATTACACAATATAAACATGGATGGTTTAAACCTCGCTGCGGAGGACCAGCTAAGCAGACACTGACCAGCGCTCAGCAATACTGCCACAGATAAATCTCTCTAGCTCCCAGTCAACTGTTGTTAGCCACATACTCACTTGCACTGCTCCCTCTTCCACAGCCATAGTCCCTCACTGTCAGTCCTGCTCATTCATCTCAGCCTCCAGTCAGCCGCTTAGCTCTCCTCTTATCTCAACAAACGTCATGGGACTCCGACCTACTCCGGCTGAAGGTAGCGTTAGATCATGTGGCAAGACAACAAAAAAAAAAATCAAAGCTCAGTGAGAAACACTAGCCCTAGGTTTGTAGGTAGCGGATCGTATCACTTCCTTCCGCTGTAATTGATTGAGGGAGAGGGGGGAAGTTGATAGTGGGGAGGAAAAAAAAGAAGGGGGACTCTCAAACAAAGCCCGAGCGCCTCTCTGCCTTTCACGCTGCGGAGAGGACGCACGCCAAATCCGCCGCGCCGCGCTCTCCCTCTCCCCTCCCTGCGCCCAGAAGAGCTTGAGCTGTTTTGTGTGTCAACAGGAGTAAATCCCCGCAGCCGCCGTGCAAGAGCCGTGGCCCACAAAAGCACCAGTAAGTCGAGAAGAAGAGATGCCGCAGCACTCACCATGACAGAAGAGACAACATCGGGCTGCGCCTCCCTGTCCGCTGCCTCCTTCTTCCTCTTCTTCAACTTCATTTACACTAAAACGTGGGCTGGGTGCAAGTGCAACAAGGAATTTCTGACTGGAGCACATACGAGTGGTTCATATCAGCCACCCAACCACCCACCCACCCTCCCTGTGACTCTCCCACCCACTCTTTCTCTCTGGTCGCCTCTGCTTTATTGCCGTTCCGCTTATCAGCCAGTTTTCCGAAACAATGCCCGGCCGGCGTGAGCGGTGGACAGCATGCGACCGCGTACCTGCCAGCGCGGAATCAGCCAGGGCCATCTCAGTCCCTAAAAAAAAAAAAAACAGCTCTATTTTAGGCAGCGCGGACAACACAAGAGAGCTTTCCTTTCACTTAACGGGGCCAGTTTAACGTGGGATTAGGGGCTTTCCCTGGAGTATTGGGGACACCCTCTGTTCTCACAACGGCACCCCCAAAGCATGGGACAGTCACCCCCTCACACCTCCCGACTAATCCTATTCATGAATGTGCTGGATCAAGCCGGCTCCTCTGATAAAGCGCACATGGAGTTAGTGGCAATTTGTAGGAGCTCAAGGGAGAAATGCTATTAGATGCACAAAGCATTGCCTGTGGGGTAGAGGCTATAGGGCCAATTTCACAACAGTCATGACCAGGACACAAACTCAGAACTGAGAAAACGACCACACACCCTGACCCACCTCTTAAATAATCTATACTTAATATGTTTTTGATAGACAGTCCACAGCTGGACATTAATTTTGCATACACTTCAGGTCCTACTGGGTGATTTTTCGATAAAAGGGCCATCTAGAAATGTTTTATTTACCGCTTATATATTTTTAATCTTGTAGACCAGGGGTGTCAAACTCATTTTGGGTCATTTTTGGGCCGAAATTCACCTACAATGGCGGGTCGCGGGCCCCATATATTCAATAAATGAATGATTATAATCAGCACTGTAATAATTGAGTACATTTTATCGACATTTTAAAATTGGTCAAAGCCTTACAGGACTGTAGCCTAATAAATAAAAATAATGGCTTATATTTGTATTACAAGCATGTGCAACCAGGGCCTTAAAACACTAAAAGCAAAACCTTTACCAGTAACCGAACACCTTCTGTTTTTGTAGCTTTTATAATGGTACAATGTCAGTGCCCTCTGCTGGACAGATGTGAAATTGTCCGTTTTTTTTTTATTTTGGCTGCCTCCTAGCGGATGGTGTGAGCATTTTGGTTATTTATTTAAACATCCATATCTCCTGACAGGAACGGGCTCTTTTTTTTACATGTTCAGAAATGTATGCTCCACAAGCCTTGTGTTTGACACATATGTTGTAGACACATCTGCATATCAGTATCTATCATAGATTGTATAATGGATTAATTGACACGGGGCACAATATGGCTGCGCTAGTTCCTCTGAACTGAAATAGTGAGGGCCAGTACTTCCTGTTCTATTAATTAATTATAATCGAAAGATTCTGTGGTGAACAGGGAGTTACACTTACTGCGTGTCAATTTGATGTGGGATGTAAATACTTCAGCAGAGGAGACGTCTGTGTTTAGAAAGGTCAGAGAGTTTAACTTGAAGCTTAAGGCTAACAATGAAAAATAAAGTAAATAAAGTTAAACAATGGATAAGACAATCCAGTAGATTATTGTTAGCCTTTAGCTTCAAAATAAACTCTCTGACCTTTCTAAACACAGACGTCTCCTTAACTGAACTATTTACGTCCTAAATCAAGTTAAAAATATGATTTATGATGAATAGTAAGTACTGGCCCTTCCAATTTCAGGTCAGAGGAACTAGCTCAAAGCCAATTGTAGCCAACTTCTTTCTGATTCAGGAGCTACAGAAAAGTTGGACTTTCCATTGATACTCTTTGTCTGCCCGTTAAATCATTACTGGACACACATAGGGATGTCAAGATTAACCGGTTTTACAACTGCCGCAGTTATAAAACAGTAGGTTAATTGTAAGGATTTTAGGACTCAAGGTAAATCGCTGATGAAATGGCATCCAGTGATCCACACCAAAACACATGATGTCAGCAGCATGCTATAATCCAATGTGCAGAGAGGAAATCTTATCCATCTTTGAATGACAATTACATAACGTCGCAAGAGGAGTCTCAAAAGAAGCATGTGCTGTCACGATAAAAAACAAAGTGAAAGTGTTCAGCGCTGACGCATGGAAATCAGCTATTTCAAATACATATTGTTTAATGCCTAGTTTCTTTTTTGTGAAAGTTTGGACAGTACTTTAAGATTTTGAGAAATGTCTACCTTAATTTTGATCGTGAATAATCGTAAAATCACAATACTTTTTTCTCACAAGAGAGTCGTTCCACACCTAGACACGGGCTACATCCCCCTATATTTTTCCTTTTGCTATTTTTAGTTTCATCCCATTGTAAAAATGTGTCTTACTTTCTTAACATATTGCTAGCGACCTTCATCATTGCAGGGATGAGTTTATTTTACAACTTTCAGTGAGCAACACTGTCACAGTAACGTAAACAAACATGACTAGCCTAATTCAATTTGAGGTGTCCACAACTGTTTGCTTTTATAATATAGTGATGGGGAAAAAAAACGTTATTCCGCAACTGGGGGGAAATATCATAGGGCTTTTGACAAAACAATTTGTTTTCATCAGTGATAATCATAACGGAAAAAATGATAGAGTTTAAAGTTGCCATGCTCTTCCAATCTGTAGGTTTATATTGTCCCTTTCTTACAATATCATAATTCATTCATTTTTCACTTAAGCTCATAATAACAATGAGACAATTAGCCTAACTTAACTTATCATATACACCCCTAGGAAAAAGAAACAAAACATACAGTGTCATCATTTAAACGGTTGGATTTGCAGGATATATATATCTTCATCTTCCTTCAAAGAATAATTTATACTAGACGGAATCATTTTGTCACAGCTGTACAAAGTAAAATCTGTAAATTTCAATCTATTGCCAAGCTAAAGCATAAAACCGTGCTGCTTCGTACACAGTGTCCCTGGGTCTTCACCGTAAAAGATTCCAGCAGTAAACCTTATTTATAGCTTGCATGTGGCTCCTCTGCGGACAAAAATATTCATAAATCAGACTTATTATGCAGATACGAAGATTTATCCCTGAGCTGTATGACTCCAGAGGGATTATGGGAAATGATGCGCTATGGGTATGCCCCGTAGTTTTTTTTTTTTTTTTTTTCATTTTATATTTTCGGAGAACAAAGAGTTTTGCGCCAAAAAACTCGGAAGCGCGCGCCGACAGGAGGAGTGACAGATGCTGTGGAGCCGAGGAGACGAGCCCCACGTGCGATTGGTCCACTCCCTCGCGCTACGCCGCCACTCTGCACGGAGACGGTTACCATGGCGACGGGCGAGGTTACAACAAAGGAGGAGGAAGAGAGCCGGGCCCCGCTGAAAGGAAATTATCTCATTGACACAGTTGTGGTCTCCAGCGGCTCACGTGGCCGTGTTTTGACTTTCGCTGCAAGAGCTAGAAGGGGCTCAGAGCGAGGCTGAAGAAGTTGGGGGGGAATAGTTTTGCGATTGTGATTAGATTTGCAATTTCTAAACGTTGTCATGCAGTCCACATTTTAAGCCTAGGAGCAGTGACCTTCAAAGAGTGACTGAAATATAACTGAAATATTAAGCCATTGTTTCTCAGCCAGAGGTGAGTGGATCCCTAGGGGGAGACGGGCACATGAAAGGGTGTCCAATGGAACGCGGTCCAGACTCTCAAAACAGCTACATCCAGACCTCCTCTCCTCCTTACCCGTCAAAATGTCACACTGCGTTATAAACCTGAGTGTACAAATAGACACAAACTTCCAAAACTATATCAATGACCTCTCCAAAATCTCATTCTGCCATCTTCGAAATATTTCCAAAGTGTGCTGTCTTCTAAACCTCCCTAACTAATAAATCAATTTCTACCTGTATGGATTATTGTGATATACTTCACAGTAAACAAACTTCAACTCATCCGACATGCAGCTGCCAGAGTTTTAACAAAAACAACGACCATTTCATCATGCCTTTTCTGTCATCCCTCCACTGGCTACCCGTCAAATAAAGAATAGACTTCAAAACTCTACTCAGTTTATAAATATTTCATCATCATCATCATCATCTTGCACCCACTCACATACACACCACAAGCTGCCCAATCATCCAACCAAAAGCCTCTGACAGCCTGAAGAACACACTTCGGGTCTACCCATGGTGCTCTTAGCTACTATGGTCCCATCCTTTGGAAGTCTTCATCACTGGAGCTGTATCAAAATGCTTTCATTTGATACATTTCAAGATTGTCAATCAATAAGTTCCATGACAGGCAAAAACCATGTTCACAAACAGAGCTACAGTATGTTTCACTTGTGCTGCAACAGATCAGTCATTTAAATCAGTGGTTCTCAACTGGTACGGCGTTGGGACTAGGGGTGTGACAATGCTAATTGTTTTGCATTAAAGTAGAGGGCAGCACTACCATTTCAAGAACTTGGACCAAGCACTCTCACATAAATAAATTACTTTTAATGATAGTGTAATAATGATAAATAAGATTAGCTGGTGGTTAATTTCTTCATTTTGGAAACAGGTAGCTATATGGTTCTGTATATGTAAATTATACGTAAAAATAACAATGCATATGAAAACAAACACATATGAAGAAAAAACATCATTGCTGGAGCATGTAGCGGGTGGAAAATATATAATTTTTTTTTTTTATTTTAACTTCCGTAGAGTCCCTTTAAGTAAGTTATTCAGTGTAATTTTTTTTTTCTTAATTTAAATGTAAAAACTTGCATCATGGATAGATTTCTTGATATTAGTTTCTTAAGTTCTCCCAGTTGAGAACCACTGATTTAAACAGTGAACTGTGAACACACCTGGATGCATCAGCTGTTTGCCAACCATTCACCTAAACATCATCACCCTGTTTTTCAATGTAATATAATGTGTTTCTTCCCAAGCCCCTGGAGTCTGTGCTGGCCACATGAAACATGCTCCATAAATGAATACATTTAAAGGAGACGAGTTTGACAGTACTTTCGCAAAGATAAAAACATGGCAAAATGTTTATTTATTTTTTACAATGAGCAAAACATGAGAATTTGCACAGCTGTCATTTTAGTAGACTTTAAATGATCAGCAGCACATTCACGTTAGAAGGTGCACTGTCTGAGTAGTATCCAAAAAACCCAAGGGGTGCAGAAGTCGAAAAAGATGCTCTACACCAGTAGTTCCCAACCTTTATTGTCTTGTGTACCCCCTGGGCCTTTCATTTACACTCCAAGTACCCCCTGCTTCGATGGTTTTGCTGATTAGTGAGGAAGTGAATGACTCAAAAGTATCACTTAAAAGATGCTAAATACTGTCAATTTCTCACTCTATACAGTCATTCCTTTTAAAAATAGCTTTTCTTTGATCATAATAATCAAAAAACAATTCATTTTTTATCTGAAATGATTCCATGTACCCCCTGCTAAGCTCTTGCGTGCCTCAGGGGTCCCCTTACCCCTGGTTGGGAAACACAGCTCTATACTACAGCATCACCAGGTTGTAAACATCATCAGGACACATGTATGGAGACAACATTTGAAATTATCTTGCCATAATTATAGCCATTCATATGTTGCCCCCCTCATAGTCTCATATTCTCCCCTGTATAGTCTAAAAATAAGATGCAGCATCAGTAGGAATGAAAAATTATACTTTTTGCTTCTAAAATTATGATAAACATTTTTACTCCAAAAAATTGTATTAACAAAAAAATAGTACAATTGGATGACCCCATAGTCAAAGCAGAATTCTGTGTGTGTGGGAAACATTGCCATTCTCATTGCAGTAATACCTTTCCGCCCTAACTACAAATACAATACTAGCAGCAAACATAGTGGAAGCCATAGTGTTGCCAAAACAGAAATTCAAGCCCTGCCCTTTTGGATCCCATGACTTCTGAAGGTCCTAGCTATCCCAGTAAAGTACACTTGCTTTCCTCCAGTGTCACATTCATAAGGAGAGCGCTCGGGGACCTCAGAGGAGCTGTAAAATGTCACACAAGTCCAATTCCTGGGAGAGTCCGGCGCATTTTCCGGGATCACACAAAAGAACGCACACATCTCTCCACTACAGGGGGATATTTACTGCTTCTGCTGCACCGAGCACAGTCAAGGGCAACGCTCCCTCTCTCGCCCCCGGGACATGAAACCAGAGGGGAGGCCCGAGGAGACAACAGGAACACAGCCGGGATACTGAGGAAGAATGCAGATGAAGAGGGGGTGAGACTGGTCACCCGTGGTAAAGGACATTGGGCTTTTTTATTTAAATACCACATGTAAATTACAGCAGTCATCCAGTGATACAAATAACAAATACAGTGTTTGGATTACACCTAAAGTTTTCAACAAATGGTCTGGAAATCCTTTAGAATTATACAAACATGTCTAAAACAACCCTGTACAGAAGATGATGAAGAGCTAGGAATTCCAAGAAGCAGTGTCCTGAAGCAACCAAAAAGGAAACCATTCACAAATGATAGCACACTTACAGTAATTCATGACACTCTTCAGATTAGTTCATGACCGGCTCTTCTGAACGGCTCTTGAAGGTGAACGATTCGAACTGGTTCTCAGTTGTGAGAGCAGGGTCTTTTTTGTTTCAGTCGATTTCACACAGATTTATCCTGAACAAACTCAAGAGTCAGCACGCACTGGAAAAACTAATTTAAGAATCAGTACCAGATAATTTGACCTTGTTTTGATCTAAGACTTAGAGAAGTTAATCTCATTTTTTAAGGGGGAATAAGGGGGAAAATGTTATTCCATTGGCAAGACAGAATTACTCAAATAAGGTCAAACATGATCAAGTTCATTCATTTTAACTCATTAAAAAAGGTTTTTTTTGCAGTGCAACAGCAGAACAGACAACAAGTCAAAGCTTTTCCCACTAAAAATGAGGCTGAATAGGCCTCTTTTCATTAATTGTAGCTCAAAATTCTAATCACAAATACATTTCTTCAAAGGGTCAAAATCATTGCCATTGTAAGCTTGAATAAAAAGGTGCACATACTAGCAATCACGTGTTTTCTGGCTGGTGTCTTAAAAATACTGATATAAAATGAGCCAGTCTTCTGAACGTCTCTTTGAAATGAACAAAGGCTCGCACTAAAGAGCCATAAATCCCATCACTACCTGTCATTACTAGCACCGCCTACATCAGACTGATCCCTGTCTCTGTCCTGTCTGTCCACACACTGATACTGCTGACGGCGCCTGCTGTGGGGACGACCTGAAAGTCGCATTGGATTTCCTCCAAGTGTCTGTAGTCAGCTGTACAGGTGAAATCCACACACGGGTGCACCAGGCCGGGGGTCAGGGGCTGGCTGTCCCACCAAAAGTCAACACAAAATGTAAGAAAGCGAAGAGGAGATGAAGACGGAATTGGTAATAGGTTGGGTTCTTGTAATATTATACCTTTCGAAAGAGCCTATAGTATTATCTTCTCGTGTGTTTGGGACAGTGAGTTACTTATAGTTACTCTAATACCGGGGTCTCAAACTTATCTACCCCGTGAGATACTTTTGTGTATCAGAAATGGCAGTGAGCTACTTATACTTCAAGGAAACACACATAACTAGGCCTCTAGGACTGTCACGATGATAATTCAACTCAATAAAAGAAAATGCCTGTAGTTTCCGTTATACTCTGTTGTATTCACCTAAATGTTTGGACATGTTTTGCTCAGAACAAAAAAAAAAGCATCTAAAATTTGGCTCATCAAGCGTATATGTAGAAATGTAGAAAGCCTTTGGCGAGTTACTTGGAAAGGGCTGGTGAGTTACCGGTAGCTCCCAAGCTACTGGTTGGAGATGCCTGCTCTAATATGACCACTTTTTTTTTTAACGAGTAGTCTAACGCATTATTATGTCCAAACCAGTAATCATATTAAATTACTTATTAAAGTCATTGTAAGTTACTATTTTTTCCTTAGTAAGAAGATATATTTGAAGAGTTCATTTGCAAAAGCAGATATCTCCCTTTTGTTTTGTTTCTTTGAATCACCATACTCTACAGTTGACACCAGTAAAAGGAAAGTTGAATCAGTTTGATCAAAAACAAGTGGATTCATATTTCTGATTCACTAAAATAGATGTGGTCAATAAATCATTCCCACACAAAGAGAAAATTACAAGCATACATACATGGCACTTTCTGCTTTTGCAAATTAACTCTTTGCTTAGTTCCTGCGTCTCGTATGCAACAAGCCACGCTTTCAGCTGAGGACAACTCACTACACAAATGTTGATGAGACTGTTAAAATGTGAGTATTGGAAAAATTGGTTGTCATTTGTATTTTGAGGCAATGGAGGAGTTTTCCAAAACCTGCTGAATATAACTAATGAAGTCATTTTTAATCTAGTTTAGCTACTTTCAAAATAAAGTAATCAGTGAAGTATCCCGTGGCAACACTGGGGACAGCAGCTACTTTTAAGGGACAGACAGGATAAAACATGCCACATAGTATCCAAAAGCTAAGTTCCATTTTGTCGTCCCATGGAAAAGGGTCATGCAGGGTTTACAATAAATCACAAAATAAACAAATTACGTTCAATATTGAGGAGGAGCACAGGCCAGAATTTGCTAGGACTGTCAAAATGTAGATAGTTTGACCTGATTTATGAATTATATGTAATTAAAGGCTATGCACATGAAAGAAAACACTGGCATAAAATTCAAGGTCTTCTCCGTCAGAAAAACATAACATCAAGTTTAATGTATTTTTGTTCAGCTACTTTTCTCCAAAAACAGTGACCTGTGCAGAGTTATAAAGGCCCTGCCCTTCATCTGAGATTACAACATCATATTGAAGAACAGGGCTTATGACCTATTACGTGGCCAGTGAGACGCCTCCTCTGTCTCTCCTCTACAGCCTCAGCGGCATTGTGCGCGCCAACACTGGACTCTAGTGGTCACTCCGCCACATGACAACTCAGCCACATATTTGACTCTTACTAGCAAGTAATGTCCAACACTCTGTCCATATACATAAATGCAGAGGAATGTAAAAGACACAAAGGCCTAGGAGTCAACCTTGGCATAAAGAATATTATGTAGCTATTTGCTGCAAGATTTTTCTTATGAACAGGTCATGGAGGATAAACGTCATATAACAAACTCACAGATGAACTAAAATGATAATAGTGCTACACAAAGAGCGACCATGAGTCCAATCTGTACAAATATAATCTGTAGAAGTTCACAAATGCCCAAGAAAGACTGAAATATGAACCGCTAAACTAATAGTTGGTAGTGATGGGATTTATGGGTCTTTACAGGGAGCCGAGTCTTTGGGATCCGTTCATTTCAAAGAGCCGTTCACTATCAAAGAGGTCTAACATACAGGATTTTTACCTTTACAAAACCCCACGTAGACAGTGATTTGCAATATTGTACTACCAACATAAAAGCAGCTTTTGCCAAATGTGATCTTCAAAATCCAATTGTAATTTAGCAGCTCTATGGCTTAGTTTGATTAACTGCCACGTAGTTTTTAATTATCCTATTTCAAAAGTGAGTCAGGGTCAACGTCTTTGACCTTTGTCATCATCATAAAATGTTGATGGAGAGTGACTTGAACTGAATGTGACTGAATATATCGGAATAAAATGTCCATTAATGTTAGAAAATGCATCATTTCATTCACACTGCCCCATTTTTATTTTACTTTTTATTCATTAAAAAAAAAAACAGCTGTAACCTCTACTAACCTGCTCACACAAGTGCAAAATTAAACCACTTTATCAACAGCAGGCAGCTATTATTCCTCACACTGAAAATAAAACCCTATTGTCGACTGTTATTTATGGCATCAGTTGTGAATGGGGCATTGATGTCTTCTTAAGAAAAGCTTGTTTATACCACGCATTGTCCATTCACTGGTGTTTGAACAAGGGCACCGTGGCTTCACAATCATGACATTACTCACTATATTACAAATGTATCACCATCAGCGATCTGGACATACACAAAAAAACTCTTTAGTTCTTTACTCCATTCTGTCACCCAACACCTTTGAGATATTGGATAGCCTAGAATAATTCAATCATAACTTGATGGCACATGGAAAAGAATGGTGTCCCTCAAAACCATTTTACAGAAGTGGAGATCCAATTCTTTCTTTCTTTTTGTCTGGAATAGTGCAAGTCTCCCTCAACAATATTATATTCTGTGGTGTATGAGTGATGAATGGTAGATGGAGGCCATCAGAGGATTTTGAGAATAATAAAGTCTGACTGTCCCTCACTACCTCTGATAAGTTACAATTACTCTAGTTAATTAAGTCATCTTATAGTGATTTAGAGTATAGTATTTTGCAAAACAAACCTACCAGTGGAAGCATTTTGCACGTAAGATAAGAAAACAACTTTGTGATAAGGGAGAGTGAATGAATAATGCATACTGTAACACAACTGTAAGAGTAGTGCTATCAACAGTATACTGTGATGATGAAATATCATTAAAATGGTTCCCATGTGTCACATGTATGACACAGTTGTGTGCATTTTGGCCTGTCACCAGCTCGGAGCAGAATGAAGTGTTTTGGCCTAATGTTTGGCAGGTTGAAGGCAGCAGACCACGGGCCATCTGTCCCAGTCTCCGCACCTCCCCTTTAAAACACAGACACAGTCACGAATGTGCACCTACACCATATGCACACACTGACACACGGAGCACAGACTGGTCCTGAGATATATTCTTATCCTTCATACGGAGTGTTAGCCAGCGGGCCGAGCAGCCCAACTGTTCTGACCACAAGGAGATAATACATCAGAGAAGTGGTTCTACAGGTTTCTAGTCACAATACATGGAATTATATTTAGAGGTAGGGCTCAATCAAATCAAATCTTGAATTGGGATGATTTCAAAAAGCTAATTACAATTGATTAGTGAAAGGTTAGTTTGAAAAACTTGCTTTCACATATATTAGATGTTAGCATAAATAGCAAATCTATTTACAATACTTAGGAATTACACTTGCACTAAGAATGGAGAGTCTGGGATTATTCATACATGTTCTGAATGAGACTAAAACATAAACAGCAACAAAATGAGTATTAGGCTGAAGTAACCACAGAGAAGTCTACTTTGCATTGGACACTTAATTTTCTTGCCAATTACTCCTGGCCATCTCAGTCACATACAAATGTATATAATGCTCAAATGCAACAACTGAGACGTCCTTTATCTGAAATGACCCCATCCTATGAATACAAAGGGTTATTAGGCTTCAGAGGAATGGCCTTTCACATTGAGGCGTTTGAGCACAACAAACAGAAGGTCATTAAATGTTGTAAGAAGCAGCTGCACCTCAGGCCACAAAGTCATATACAAATCTTATGATTTCTGTTGCTCCATAAATGAACTTGATGCAATGACTTAAGAGTTAAACTGGGGTCAGTGAGGTCGAAGTGTCATTTATGTAAAGGACTATATTGTGTGGCAGCAGCAGAGCACTAGGAAGAACACACAGTTCTGAATGTGACTGAAGCAGAAAATCACACACTATCTGAGGTGTTTTACAGACAAAAGGACACGTCCTCTAGGTCCATTTTTCTATTGTAGATGCTTATAGCCAGCGTCAGTGTCCCATTCCCACAGCTGAGGCCACGGGACACGGAAATCGATAACGGGAGGGGGACAGGATGGTCCACAATGTCTCTGTTTTTCTTCTCTCCATACAGCTTCATTTTGGTCGGCTATTTTCTTTCTATGGAGCGATGAAATCTGAACCAGAAGCTCTGAAGAACAGCACTGACAAGATGTGACGCTTTAGTCCCAGTTAGGTCACCCTCACTGGCAACTCAAGGACTGGAATTGTGCTCAGCTAAATAAGGTCAATGCTGGTGCATAAACTTAGACTGGCCTCTGTGTGTGTTTGTGGAACAAACTATGGAGGATCAAATGAAATATTGAAGCATCCTTTCACCTGTGACCTCTAGAAGCTGTTCCTTCCTTTGGTGATAAGAGACACTTGACAAAACATTTAAATCCAGTCACATACAGCACTTTCACTTGTAGAAACCTTTCGAGAGGCGCCGCTCGCTGTCTCTGTATTTGAGCGTGTTTGTTGACCCCGTGTGACCTCCAGTGTCCATCCATCCATCAGACACGGCAGAGCTGACTGTTCATCAAGGTTATAGCCACATGAGCACACAAACCAGAGGAGACACACGCTTTTCCAAAGTGACGTAAAAGCACAATAAGCAGTCCCTAACAGGCTTTTTGTGCATGCAGCAGAGCACTGTAATACACTTAGCAGCCCGCTCGCATACACACTCATTTTGCCTACGATATACATGCTCTAGCAGGTAGTGCCAAGGTCGCAGCTGAGCAGAGAGACTAATGACCTATAATAAGACACAACCTTGACTGATGGGTACAGTCAGTTAGCCTGGCCTCAGCACAAGAGCACACACACACACACACACATCCAAATAACAGCATTTAGATCATTACTGATATTACAAGATAATGCCTATTGACAAATGTGACAAACGGAATATTTAGCGATGACTGACAGTTATCTTTTACAGGAAACATAAACTAAAAAGCAGTGTCAACCACAACTCAATCAAGTCCCATTTGCCGGCTCCCACCCCCACACGACTCTCACCTTGAAGTGCCTTTAGAGAGGTGTCTTCCTCACATGCACGAGCACACACCTGCTCAGTGATATTACCCCTGACAAGCACACATGTGCGGCTTGTGGGATCAATGCACATTTGGGCTGAAGCCTTGATTCAACTCGACAGCTGACTTATCTATGAAATAACTAAAACAACGGCAGTATGTAAACCGGTACATCACCATTGTCCTCTAATTCTGTCATTCACATTTCAAGAATTACAAAACATACCGGTTTGTAGACAATGTGAACGCTGAGGAAAAGCATCACATGAGTGGGGCTATGATCATGTGACCGTACGGATGCTGGCTATTTGAATAAACTGTTTCTCATTCTTGTAAAAGCTGTGGCTAAGTCATCAGATGTTACTCACACCTCTCCTCCTCTGTCTATTTCATATGCTCCAAGACATTTGTGCTTCATTTAGTCTCTCCATTTCTCCAGTCATTTCAGCAGCTTGAGAGTGAGCATTTGATTGTGTACAAACCCATTTGGCTGTCAGGAGCTCGGGATGGTCCCACAAAAGTGCACTGTAGGTGTCAAGATGGCTGACACACAGCTGACAGCATCCCAAAGTCAGCAGCGTGCACACACACTCACACACACACACACTCACACACACACACACACACACACACACTCACACACACGTACATGATGACAGCACCCTCATCAGCAGGAACAACCCCAGTCACAATGCTCCAACAGATTTCAACTGAAATGTTTGGTCTCACCTCTGATGCACTGGTCGGCCTCATCAATACAAAGGTCTCCTGGGCCAATTCAAAAGGAAAGGTCATGTTTTTCTTAATGTATTAGATGTTAAATAGAAATTGCAGTGAATGTATAGGCATGTAAAGTTAATTTAAAACTATATATTATTTTAATATGAGTAACAGCTTTTGAAGCCCCCTGAGATGCCTTTGAGGTCCTTCAGTGGGCCCCAGACACCACTTTGGGAATCACTGCATTAATGTATATTATTCTTTATTCTGTCATTGGACACCTTTACATTGGTATTTGGCCTAGTGGTGGCACTGGCTTTAACAAAATTCAAATTTAAGACTTAAAATTGAGCCCATTGTGAACTTGGACACATACTGTACATTTCCTTTTTTGTTTGTTTAGTAATATATCACAATAGAAAAATGAGACAGAAAAGAACAGTTTTTTCTATCTCCAATATACAGTAGTAGCTCAGCCCCTATGTGGGATGCCCAATCAGATTCCAGTGCTACCCCTTAAAAACAACTAAACTGGATTAGTTGTCATGATTTCCAGAGGCAATGTCCTCATATTGCCACTAGACCCGGGGTCACCAAGGTCCAATTTCTTTTTGGAGGGGGGTTGGGACATATGGAGCCAATTTATGCCTTTAGAAAATCAAATAATAATAGCTGTGCTTTGAAAAGGGTGTGATTAATTACATCCTGCTATATATTTTTATATGAAATTAACTTAGGCCCCAAAAAAGCACCTAATATCTATATACAGTCTGATGTTACAATTTACACATGCTACCACTACACACTGTGCTACTCTTGTTTCCACAGTGTTCCACAGTGCACTGAGTCCTGGTTTAGAGCGGGTCCAGTCCAGGGTTGGCCCTGGCTCAGGTTTAGCCCTGGATCATCAAGAAATGAGAGAAAATGGTCGAGAAACAGCATCATTGTTTGCGGTTGCATAAAATCGCAGCATGTGCAGATAATTAGTGTTCTCTCCGTGTAGAACTTCAGCGGACTGTAAATAAGTCTTTTCTGGGCCGCTTTGAACAAAATAGTGTGAAGTACCTGAAAGCTCTGTTTAACCAGGACTGTGGTCACTGCTCCAATGCAAAGTGACAGAGAGAGAGAAAGAGGGAGTCCCTCTGAATAAGCAGGACCATTAGACTACAGGACTACAGGTAACATGTAGAGAAAGTCTCAGTTTAACAGATACAAAGTGTAGCTACAGCTGGCGCAGGTGGTTCAGCTTCAGTCGTATGAATCATCCCTCCACAGGAATACAAAGGAACTAACATGACAGAAAGCAAAGATGAAAGGCATCCGACAAGAGACGAACCATAAATAGTGCAATTGTCAACACAGCAGCGCTCATCACTCGGGACGGGGCACTATTCTGAGGAAGTTGCAGATCAGAAGAAACACGGGAGTGATGTGGAGAGGAAATGGGAAGGAATTGGGCATGACTCAGATAATGCAAGTCAGTGAAAAGTCCCACGCGTCTATAAGGCCTGATGTACAATCGGATACAGCCAGGATTAGGTTTCACCTCGGTCATCATTCCATTAACAGTCCCACATTCAGCAGAGAAAGCTTTGTCCAACTGGTCTCTTTTAGCTTTTATAGTTGGTTAGTTTTTCTCCATTTTGACAACTCATACTTAATTTAGTTTTGTCTTATTATCTCTCTTGAACATGTCCTAAATTCTATACTATCCTTTTTATTAATTATTAATTAAATTGATTAACCATTTCTGGTACATACAGACTAAGACAGAGCCAATAAAAATGAGATTTTGTGTAGGGTATGTTTTTGGGAGGAAATATTTCACATTTAAGTCACAGCTAGTTACTTTTTATCCAGTTTATCAATAAAAATATCCCTTTCAGGAAATGTAACACTGGTGACTCTCCTTGCAGCAGGGTTTGCTCTTGCTGCTGTATCAGTGATGGATTAATGGCAGAAGCAGTGAACAGAAGAACACACAGGAGAAGCATCACTCCTAATATCACTGCTGCCTTGGGGTAACGTGTGTCAAAACATGTCCAGGCTTTTTACATCGCTAACCTTTACAGCATTTAAGACATTATAAACGTTTAGAAGTGGTTTCATTTTGCCCGATAAGAGTATGCGTGTCGACTTACAAAGCTCTAATGCCTGACGCCAGAATGTCTTAACATATAAAATGAAGGTCATGAAGGACTATCAATGCCAGGTTTACACTTTTCAACAATTACAGCCAACGAAATAACAGAAAAAATATTAATACCATAGTTTGTGGACATCTATGGAGATCTCTGCCCACCTCCAAGACAAAATCCAATTCAAAATATCAATAGCCTTTTCGAAAACTTCAAATATTAAGAGTTTAAAGGCACAACAGGAGGCTCATCAGCTAGAGTATACAGTATGTGCTAATGAGTGACCATAGCACAAATAATATTCCAAACACGGCAACATGCTTGTATATTGTTTAATAAAAACTGCTAATTGAGACTAATCACTTTGAGATTTCATCAATTGCAAATGGGGCAGCCCAAACATTAGATTATTTTGCATGTGTGAAGATCCCAAGCCAAAAGCATTGTAAGAAGTATATTTACTGACAGAAATTGTAACCTGTTTGGTAATTATTTTACTTGCTACTTTCATATGTCATTGAGATAGTAAAGGGAACACATGGGTGGGATGGTTAAGGGGCACAGTTGAAAGAGCATTTTTGCTATAATAGTTTCACTAAAAACAGGTCAGTAACATAAGCAGGAAAGAACATGATAAGAATGACAGAGCTTCAGAGATGTTTCAAGGCTTTGTCACACATCACAGGTGTATTTGGGATAAAACTGTTTTCAAAATGGCCTGATAGCAAATAGAAACTTGCTCTTTTCTGGACCGTGGCCCACATAAATGCCTCCACCACAAAACACATACCACAGAAAGTGACCTGTGGTGATCTGTGGTGTCACTTTTACATTCTCTTTTTGAATAGCCGTACTAACGAACAAGGAATAATGTTTACATTTCTTCTACACACCCAGCACCCGCACTAAGCACCAGACCTTGAAAGCCTCCTGTGGAAACCTCTGAAACTCACTCCCACAGCTCATCAGGAACTCGGACGAAACTTCAAATCACTCTTCAAAATCCACCTATTCAAGCTGGCTTTTCCTTAAAACTCTTCTTTCTGTTGTCTTTATTTGTGTTTCTTTATGTAAAAGCATCTTTGAGTGAGCAAAAAAGCGCTATACAAGTTTGAGGTATTATTATTTTGTCTCCACTTCGGTCAGGTTGCATCTACATGACAAAAGTGCTTCGTTTCCAACAATAAACAGCTGGCCTCATCGATAAAGGAGTGCAAACATGCCAAAGCGGCTTGTAAATTATTCAGTTTGAACATGAAGTGGACAGAAAGCTTTCCTGTATTCTCGCTGGCCACACACACATTGTGAAGAAAAACAAAAACGGAGAAGGTGGAGCTAAAGACTTGCTTGGCGTGAGCGTTTGTGTGGCAACTCTCCACTGATCTAACACTTAATTCGCCGGTTTTAAATATCACTCCTTCCTCAAAGCTATCAAAAACCTTTGTCTATTCACCAGCGAGATCCTCGAAAACAGTTCTGTGTAGACTTGCTTCCAATGATGGGCTGCTATCAGAAAGACACAGACAATCACTTGTGTTACCTACGCTGTGAATCATGGCCACTACACCTAAGGCCACCCACACACTGTGCAAAAGCTGGATTTTCATGCTGATAATGCGCCACAACCTTTTCACGCTAAATAAGCTCCTTTAAAAGGTGGCATAGCATCTTTCCCCCCCCCGAGGGCCCAAAGCAAACACACTCTATATGTTGTGACAAAACGGTATTAAGAAATGCTACTGTAGCGGAGGTCTATTATATCTGGACATGGCACGAGCAGCACTGCGCTATTGAGGGTAATAACAATAGCGTTCCGGTGGACAAGAAATGTGGCTTGCCACCATAACAACAATGGCCAAATCCTTTACATTAAAACTAAGGGAGGATAGATTTATCACGGCTGCTGTGCTGAGGCAATTTGCTGGTACAACATGGAGTGGACATATTTTACTACTGTGAGAAGGCTTTTTCTTTCCCAATGGAGAGACCCCCACTTCCTCCAGCGCTCACGGGGGGCTGGAGCTCTCCTGGTGCCTCCCCCCTCCGACACAAGAGCCAACTGTGGAGGTGTGATTGCCATCGATTTACCCAAACATGGTCCATTTCTTTCAAGATTCAAGCTGGTTTTAAGAGTAAGAGGCTTGGGCAGCACCATTATGCCACAGTCTATTGGGTGGAGACGTAAGGTTAATGAATCGAAACCAAATCGCAATGTTAAAGGTTGCAGAAAATATCATGGGCTGCAGTTATTTAGGTCTTATAATGTCTTGGTTCTTTGCGGCCTTCCTGATAACCCTGCAGTTTAGAGCAATGATTCTCAACTGGGGGATTAGGACCCAAAAGTATTAAGTACGTTTTTTTTTTTGTATTGACAGCGGACTTGGACCAGAAAAAATGAAGCCAGACATACAAATTGATGACTGGGTGATTCCAGTTATCGCCTGATGTGATGGTGGAGTGGCAGGTGGTTAAGTGGAGGACGGGGAGACACAGAGGTGGGGGCTATAGCCAAAGAAAGTAATTATCATGGCGTACGCGCTGCAGTCCCAGGGGTCAACGTGGGGCTGTGAATGTGTGCGCGTGCGACTGTGGCGTCTGAATAGGATAAGCTTTATCTGGGAGTATATGAGGTGCACCTGCCCAATATGCATAAAGGCACACGCATTGTCAGTGACGGAGCATTCGCTGCTTTTGGAGCCCGGTGGAAGTGGCCTGGTATTGTAGCACAGGAGGGGATTAATGAGTGTGATGTAGAAGGGGGGTGTTTCTATCCATTTCTCTCAATACTTGGGACATATTCTGCTACCTGATGGAACACTGAATTATGATCGTGATTATAGTAATGTCTAGTAATCATAAATGAGACTATGTCTATTTTTAAAGGCTCTGTACACCTGTGTCCCAATCTTCAAACCTATTTTATTAGAGTGAAATCCGTTATTGTGTTTGTTATTGTGCTCACAGACGTTTGTGGAATAAAAAGAGATCACTGCGTGCAGTTGTACACACATGGAAGAATGCTAAAATAATTAGCCCGGTGCCGGCTGGTAGTTGTGGACATTATCAAATCACTCTGCTCCATGAAAGGTGTAAAACATGCTGATAAACGCATGGGCACATGTGTGTAACGGTCTTGTAGAAGTGGAAATGGCTCAAAATTGTCATAACAACGTTTTGTGTATTGTATACAGTATACAGCTCAAAAAAGGGCTGTTGCAGTAAGTGACATTTTCATAATGCATTATAGTATTACATAAATGGCTCAAATACAAGACTACCTGTGCCACCATTCCTTTCAGCACAACTTTGCACTAAACCCTGGACGTTAATAAAAATATCATATGTGGTTAAAAAAAAAGTCATGGGATGAACTGTTCATGCAAATTGGTAGAAAAGTCAACTGACCTAAAAAGTAGTGAATGTATCTGCGGTGACGATACAGTGTAATACGGGTCCCATGGCCCATTCAGATACTGTGAAAAAACTGAAGTTTGAAAGGAACTTTATATGTATTCGTTAAAACTTACAACTTTATGTCCATGTTTACACTGCAGTCTTTGCCATTATTTTATAGCTGTAAAACATTAGCATAGGGCTGTGCAATTAATTGAATTTTGATCACGATTTCGATTCTTGAGCCAAACGATCTCCAAATTAATAAAATCGAGTTGGAACGATTTTTTTTTTTTTTTTTACACGATTCTTTTGGCATTTGATGCAGGGGCAGAGCAGAGAAACTCATGTTTTTGCTTCTGAACTCAGGTAATTGGACGCATTTCTATTTTTTTTTGCCGAAATGCTGAATAAATGCATTTTCGTTGGAAGAATCGTGATTTCAATCTCGAACAAAAAAATCGTGATTCTCATTTTTTCCAAAATCGAGCAGCCCTACATTAGCACATTTTTGTCAATGGCATGAGTCATTATCTTTTAGGGGGTCCCTAATTTCCGGGACAATATCATACTACTTGAATCATATTTCAAACAAAAGCATAAGCCGTACCTACTACTGCGTGCAAAGACATGTTGGTAACTGACTGCGCGACACGTTTGCCTCTCAAAATAGCCATCCCTGGTTTGGCCTGTATGTGGATTCTGTGCTTTCTATTGAAGACCTTTATTTTCTTCAGGTTGTCACCTTTAGCCCCTGCTCTAACTTCACACCTGCTCCCCTCCCTCTGCCTCATCAGTGCCTGTTCCTTCTCCTGTGTCCGGGACGCCCCTCCCCCGCTCCACACAGCTCTGTAATCACATCATTAGGCAGCGTTACACTATCGGTGACTGTGTGAATAATCTCATACTGTAGTGCGCTCTCACAACGAGGAGCATCTCCTGCCAAATCTTCAAACAGGACAAGCCGGTGAAACGGGTGATGGAAATGTGCAAGTAACTCATTTCCCCTAAAACATAGAAAGGGTGAAAAATGCAGCTTTAACTTTGGTATGAGTATGGGTCTAGTGGTGCACCACTTTATGACAAAAAAATAAGGAAGATGAAAATGGTTTTGCTCTGAATAATTCAAAAACATCACTGGCAAGAGTTTGTGGTCCTTACAGACATTGATTTGAATGCTGCGTTCCAGTTTTCCTTGGAAGAACTCGGAGCTGGGAAAGGCGTTTCCAGTTCGGTCGAGGTCGGAAAGTTTAATGGTAGACAGTGATACAAATACATAAACTAAGCCACAAAGCTGGCAAAAGCTATAAACTAAGTTAGTTGCGGGCTTTTGCCAGCTTTGTGGCTTAGTGTATGTGGGAATGTATGTATTCCCAAGTGGGAATTACCGGAATTTCCTGATCGGAGCTCGAAAACACTGGAACGCAGCAAAATCTATACAATGAGAAATCCTGTGGTCTCCATGATTATGCATACGTAAACCTACCAGAAACCTCAAAAAACACTTGATAGAGGCCTCTGTCTGTGATGGAAACCAAAGACGCTGTAACTACTCAACTACTGGGGCGACGGTGGCACTAGTAGTAGAGCGGGTCGTCTTGTAATCGGAGGCTTAGCGGTTCGATCCCCGCAGGTGCACACTGTTGTTGTGTCCTTGGGCAAGACACTTCACCCACCTTGCCTCCAGTGTCTGCGTACACTGGTGTATGAATGAGAGTGTGAATGGGTGAGTGGTTCCTTGATGTAAAGCGCTTTGAGTGCCTAAAGCAGGTAGAAAAGCGCTATATAAATCTGACCATTTACCATTTTACTCATACAGCCACTGGGTCACTAAAAGAGTGACTGCAGACTAAAATCAAGGGTTTTTTGCATAAAAAGTGCCACAATGCACCTTTAAAGTATTTCATTAACTTACACTATACAGACAAAGATATTATACAATCGATATAATGGTGCTATACTGACTATCCCCTGCTGCGACAATGTCTGGTGCTAAAA
>OMNZ01120387.1:0-13961 GCA_900303255.1 Lesueurigobius sanzi
AGGAGGGACAGTGAGCTGGAGAGAGGAGGAGGAGAGAGGAGGGACAGTGAGCTGGTGAGAGGAGGAGGAGAGAGGAGGGACAGTGAGCTGGTGAGAGGAGGAGGAGAGAGGAGGGACAGTGAGCTGGAGAGAGGAGGAGGAGGAGAGGAGGGACAGTGAGCTGGAGAGAGGAGGAGGAGAGAGGAGGGACTGTGAGCTGGAGAGAGGAGGAGGAGAGAGGAGGGACAGTGAGCTGGAGAGAGGAGGAGGAGGAGAGAGGAGGAGGAGAGAGGAGGGACAGTGAGCTGGAGAGAGGAGGAGGGGGGGGGAGGAGGAGGGGAGAGGAGGGACGGGGAGCTGGAGAGAGGAGGGGGAGAGAGGAGGGACGGGGAGGGGGAGAGAGGGGAGAGGAGAGGGGAGGGAGAGGGAGGAGGAGAGAGGAGGAGGAGAGAGGAGGGACAGTGAGCTGGAGAGAGGAGGAGGAGACAGGAGGGACAGTGAGCTGGAGAGAGGAGGAGGAGGAGCGGAGTGAGCGGACAGGTGTGGAGATGTGGAGGAGGTCAGTCAGGTATGGAGGGGCCAGGTTGTGGATATAGCTTTGAATGTGAGGAGCAGGATTTTATATTGGATGCGGTGAGCGATGGGGAGCCAGTGGAGCTGCTGGAGGACAGGTGTGATGTGGTTTATGGAGGGTGTGTGTGATGATGCAGGCGGCTGCGTTTTGGACCAGTTGGAGTTTATGGACAGTTTTTTGAGGGAGACCAAACAGGAGGGAGTTACAGTAGTCGTACGCACGAGCTGCTGATGATAAATGCAGCGGGTGAAAACCAGTGTCACTTGAATAATACGCCCTCAAATATTGATGTATCAGGAGGCCTCGCCCACAGATTTCACGGCAGACACGCACAGAACACGGCAAAGCTTAACATTTCATCGGAATCATTGACACTGGGCTGAATGACACTGCCTACTGCAGCTGACCAGGTTCTATGTCTTCGGTGTGGACTGATCCTAGTTTCAAATCTACCTTGGCACCAGTAAAAGTTACATGTACTATGGCCATGCATTTCATGTTGATAAAAGCCTGTTTTCCAGTGCGGTTTGATGTTCAGATGAAATGGTGTATATATACACCACCTCCTGACTTGGTGCAGGATTTGAGCACACCGTACGCACACGTCCATATTGATAAATGCCAAAACAGGTGGTGACTTTTTCTGTACATCTCATTTACTGCAACGGCAAGCCACACAATCTATCATAAATGTGTGCTTTTGTACGATTAATACTGTGTCATTCAGCCCAGTGTCAATGATTCCGTTGAGTTCCAGACCACATTGGAAAAAAAAAAATCACAATTATTTGCATTGCAATAGTCAACCTATTAGTAAAACAATTAACCTTTCCGACATTAAGTCACAATCAAGCGTCAGTGAAAACACTGCTCTCCGCCATTGAAATGCATTGGGTCTTTGTGATGTCAAATTGTGATGAAATGTTGTTTGACTACTATGACGACGAAGTGTGATATAAACAGATATTGGTTTTGTTTTCACCAACACTGGGTCGCGTTGCATTGGAGTCTATGGGGAAATGTTCGGATGTTCTGAAAGGTTATTAGGCCTAAGTACACAAACAATACAAGCAGCGACAGCTTTACTTGTGGTGAGTGGATGTAACTGCGCCATTGCAAGTACCTCTGATCATAGTGTTGAAGATGTGCTACCTGGAATTTAGGCTAGCTCTTTGGGTGGCCCAAGCAGTTGCTTTGCCGAATGGCAAGGGACGCCTCTGTCTTGTCTTATCTTCTCAAAATGCATTTTTCTCACATTGTGGCGACAACATCTCCACTTCAGTAGATCAGAGGGATTTTAAAATATTTAATTCCTGAGTTTTGAACCATACAAAACAAGTTAAATATATTACGTTAAAGTATTTTTTTGAATTAATATTAATAAAGTAAAGCCATGAGAACTTGGTTCTATAGATTCCATTGCCAAAAATATAAGACATTTTGAATATTTCATGCATAAAATGCAGTATGAATGAAGTGCATAATTAGTAAAAGTATTAATCATAAAATTGTACTTTTTACTTTGAAAAGGCATGACTCATCCATCATAGCAGTGCCACACTTTGGTGCAATTGTAACAAATCCTCCTGAAGCATGTTCTGTTGTTCCTGAAGACGTCGATATCAGATGTGCTATGTTTACAGAGGAAAGTAGGTCTTTCTCTTTTTAGAAACAATATGGACTTTTCTCCGTGACTCAAATCTAAAATCTGGTTGCTCTTCTGCGATGGACAGACGCTGGTCTCCTCTTCACCTCCACAGATTCTGACTGACTCACAGTGAATACTAATGGCCAATGCTAATGAGTCTGAGGAGGATAAAACTGGACTGGCCTCAAGAGAACATAAACATGAAGGAGACGGAGTGTGCTGAAGGAAGTCACACTCGACAACATGTAAGTGCTGACCAGCTGTCCCAGAGAGCACAGGAAGTATAGACCAACTGGCCCTCATTGGACAGCCATTAGACTTGGTCTTCGTCCCACTAGGGCTGGGCCATTTAGAGTGGACGATTGCGATTTTAAAGAAAATGCAAGGTTCAAATTTTGACTCCCAAACATGGCAGAAAGCAACAAAGAGAACTATGACTGCACATACTGTCGGACCATAATGAAATGTCTTTGTAGCGCACTCATGGATGTATAAAAGCGCACTTTACCGTGATGGTATTGCCGTTTTTAAAGTAAGCTCATATGTTTTGGGCACCTATTTTATTTATTTATTTAACCTCTTAAGACCGAGAGTCCCGGTTACTAACCTATGTGTTTTACGCAGCAACATATTCCAAAGTTGCAAGTTAGTGACAGCTGATGTGGGATTATCCATTTCTGTTGTTATTTGCCACATCACAGGGAGGAAAAAGGCCTTTTTGCAGGAAAATGTGTGTGTTTTTTTCAGGCGTAAATTCATTCAAACCTATGGCAACCTCATTTTATTGTCAAACAACATCATTTATTTTTTATTTCACTTCCATCGTCATCTCTAAGCTCTACCAAATGTGTGGACACCAAGATTAGCCACGTACACCTATGATGTAAAGAAATGATTTTTGGAGAAAAAGGCCTAGGGCTTAAGAGGTTAAATGGACTGAGTGAATGAAGTGATCAAGTGACCGAGGTTGTAGCTACTACTTGCAATTTACCCACTATATTTCACATCAACACCATTTTCTCATTGACTCCTGACTAATTAAAATGATATACAAAAGCGACAGTGAGCAAAACAAAACTATTTCCCCAACATGTTCCCCTGTGTACTGCTACAGAGCAGCCCCTGAGCCTCAATGTGTTCCCTGGTTTCAATATTGACAAAATAAACGTGTGCAAGAAACTTTTGGATCTTTCTTTTCTGTCGGGAAATTATGAAGGAACGGAGGTTTACGCCCACGTTTCTTCTTTCTGCCTTTAGGTGGACTCAGAGTGGCTTTAAAATTAGTTTTTCTCCTCCAAAGTTCAAGCCTATAAACTCCATTAGAGCAGTTGCGCATATGTAGCACAAAGCACCTGTCATCTACAAGTCGGTTAAGTCTTAAAGCCTTTAAACCAACGCCTGTAGACCTTAAGCTCCATGGTTAGCTACCTGTACTCATGGTTTGCTCGATAGCCAATTTCTTTTTTTTACTTGATCGACCCACGCATGCGCTAATGCAATGTGCACTTCGCTTATGCAACCCACTTAAACACATAGTTGTGTATTTTAGTCCAGTTCTCTTTCTTATTTGGATTCATTTTGCAACCTATTAATTAATTAGTTCCTATAGCTGGAGGATTGGCTTATTGTAAATGGTGTGTGTCTCCCAAACACAGAGAAAGCAAAATTCACGCAAAAAAAAAAATGTCTGAATGGGGTCTTCTGTGAAACAAACCAGCGCCTCACTCATTTACAGCCAGGACTGACTCACAGTGAATGCTATCCAGTCTGAGAGGGCTAAAACTGGACTGACATCACAGCATAAACACAAACATGAAGGAGACAGACGGCGTGTATGCTGAAAGAAGTCACAAGAACGGTCCCAGTGCGTACAGGAAGTGGCCAGTAAACATAATGGTCAGGCTAATGCTTTATTTTCATATTAGGTTGCATTCACGTTCTAGAATTCTACTTCAGTCGGAGCAGGTGCCAATGCAACTCTAGGAAAAAGAAACAGTTCCTGCACATTATTTGATAGCGATTGGATTCACAAACCTGCCATATTATTCTCATGGCTGAAAGTCCTTTCTACTGGCCAATCTTTTTTGAATATTGTCTCCACTTTTGGGGGAAATAATTAGACCTTAGTTCATATGTGATGACTGACGATGGGCCTCATTCATGAACGCTTTCTTAAATCTACAACAACTAAGAAATTCCTGGAAAACCTTACGTCTGATTCACAAAACTCTTGCCACAAATTCATGTACGTGACACTAAGAACGCCACTCCCCCTCATTATCATAAACTTTACATTATATTGACTATGTAAATACAAAGACACGCCCCCTTTAAACTCCCATTTATGGGCATGACAAGAGCGTGATGCAGTACTCTTCTACACTTATTCAAGTACATGTAGTAACTATACTTTTTGGAGTAATTTTATCACTCAGAACCTTTCCCTCTACAATTGTAAAATTCATTTCATTATCACAAAAGCATTAATCAGACTTTTACACTCAGTATTCAAGTAGTATTTTTACTAGGGTTGCTCAATATTGAAAAAAAAACTTGCAATACGGGCATGCAATATGTATAAATAACCATGTACTTTAGTTCACTTGAGTATTTTATATTTTTATATAATGTTACTGTAGCCTTCATATTTTGGCTAAATCACTTTAATTCTCTCAAAAAAGTATTGTTTTAAATCAAATAATTTTTAGGAATATGGTGCTCACGCCATGAAAGATTTAGAGTTTTTGGGTCCATTTTGACTGTGATAATATTCTAAAACTGCAGATATTCTGTGCATAAGAGTCAGTCCTCCTGACTGTTCTTAAGATTTGTATGAATACAAATATTGTGAATGTGAAAAAGTCGGCCTTAAGAACAAATTTGTGCACAAGCTTCTGTCATGAATGAGGTCCACTGAACTTTGTTTTTGTTTCATGTGGATTGGCCTAAGACTTACAGAGGAATGTTGACTTTAGAAATACTACGTCTGGGTTCATCCCCATTTCCCTAGAGATGGGATTTTTGGCTCTTCAAATGGAGCCGAATCATGAAGTTTTGATTTAAACTACTGATATTTACTGGAGAAATTGATTTTATCCTTTGACATTTGTGTCAGGTGAATACAGGTTTCATCTACAGTTAACCTCTTAAGACCTAGAGTCCCCGAAAATGGGGACTTTTTTTTCAGATACAGTTACTGACCTACGTGTTTTATGCAGAAAAATATTCCAAAGTTGCAAATTAGTGACAGCTGAAGTGGGATTATCCATTTCTGTTGTTATTTCCTACACCACAGGGAGGAAAAAGGCCTTTTTGCGGAAAAATGTGTGTGTTTTTTCAGGCGGAAATTCATTCAAACCCATGGCAACCTCATTTTATTGTCAAACAACATCATTTATTTTTATTTCACTTCCACCGTCATCCCAAAGCTCTACCAAATGTGTGGACACCAGGATTAGCCATGTGCACCTATGATGTAAAGACATGATTTTTGGAGAAAAAGGCCTAGGGCTTAAGAGGTTAAGTAAAGACTACAACTGCAACTGCTTTGCGAAGTCATTTTTAGCGCAAAAATTTCACTTCAGCTGTTTTCGAGCATTTATTCAATGTCATCTGGAGAAAATTTTATAAAATCAGACACAAAAAAAAGATCCAGGTCGAACCGTTCACCTAAAAGAGCTGTTACAAAAGAGCCAATTCGGTCATGAACAGGTTTTCCCTCCGTGTTCGCGTTACACAACTGACCTATTTCCACAGAAATGCAAGACAAGGAGATGATTCAGCTCAGTGTCCACTCACTGTTATTATGATCTCAAGCTGTTTAGTTCATCGCTTTGAAAACTGACCAACTCAGATGTAAAGAACATTCACAGCAAAACCATTCAGATGCACAAAAGCAATGCATCAGGGTTAGGGATGGTCATAGTTAACATATGGTGCTAACTTTACCTCACGCACAAACTGGTAGCCTACTCTTTTACAGCTAGCGTTAATTTCGCGATCTCTCTGGGAGAGAAACAGTTTTTGAAAGACTTTATTCTCTATTCAAGGAGAGACACTACAGGTGAACTTTTTCAGTTTTCAACATCTCCACTTTCGTAGCTCCTTCAGACTCCAAGCTTCCCAGTCTAGTACTTAACACTATTTTGAAGGTTTTTTCAATATTTAATTCCTAGCCTGATTTATTGAGGTTTAAACCCAGAAAAGGCAAAATTTGAATTTGTACAGATTTATTCACTAGAAACTACTTATTATAAAAACTAAATGAAATCTGAAAAAAATCTTCGAAAACTGAAAAAAAATTAAACCATTTAAACCTGTCTCTATCCATAATTTAAATTTCGTCCCTGAAAATATAGGCAATTTTGGCCATTTTTACACATAAAATGCCTTTTTCTTTTGTATATATTATGTATTGTCAGTAATACACAGCAAAAGTTTCATATTCCTATCTCTCAATTATTTTGTTTTCCCCTATTCACCTGCAGCGTCTCGCCTTAAATTATAAACCTTGACAAAATTGAGCATCATCTTTATGCACTTACAGCCTTGGATTTCCAGCAATTGGACCAGTTTAAAAAAAGCCTAATTTGTTTATTAAAAGCTGTTATATAAGAACCTTTGACACATTTAATTAGCTTGAGATATTCTTATCGCTCAGCACCAAATGTTGGATATTCATCGGAGAAACAAAACACCAACTGTTGTTACGTAATGCTTCTGAATCATTCAATCTTTACTATTTGACGGGCCGCACAGATTTTACATTATATAACGACACGCCACGAATACAAGATGTTTATGGACAATGTACAGAGCTTTCTACTAAAATTAGAATCATAATAAATTCTATTAAGTTTTGATGACCCCAAGAGCTAACAAAACTGCGCAGTGCAACTTTGATTTATAGCTATTTCTGGGTCATTGGGATAATCCTCCTCACAGTGGCCCTTATGTATCGAAATTGCAAGCAGAATGGTGTATATTTTTGATTATACGCAGAAAGCTGCGTGGCATTTATGAACCTGTGCGTAGCTCTCCGCGATAACTGTGGCGACTGAAAACCAGTGTGATATGAACAAAACACCCTCAAATATTCATGTATCCGGACAAAGGCCACGGATTTTGCAGCATAAACGTATGGAACACAGACTTTCTAACCAGGAAATAATAAATTATTGCACCACAAGTAAGTAAACACAACAACAACACAACATTTTCTGGCTCATTAGAAAGATTACCTGCTATAGTGGCTACTAACAAGCAGCAGCTGTCACCTGTGAAAGTCTGATTCAGACTTTCTGCTCTATACCACCACTCATCACTTTCATTCTGTCAAAAATAAATAAATAATAATAATGACGTTATATAAATAAAAACGTTACTCATGCTGTGAAAGATTTCACATTTTTTGGGTCCACTTTGACTGTGGTAATATTCTAAACCTGCGGAACAGTCAGGAGGACAGGTTCGGACCAGAGGCATGCTCCGGGTCGCTGCTAGCCATTTTGCTGCCCTAAGCAGAAATGTTTGGTGTTTAAGTTTAGATGCAATAATTTAATAGTTAATGCCCCCCCAGAACCTGAGTTTCTCTGCTCTGCCCCTGCAGCAAAGCTGCTCTCCGCTCAAACACCATTTTTGCTTCCCTCTCTCTGCTCATCTCTCACTCCGTGCAGGGAGCACAGGCCCCAGAGAACACTACAGGCCCCAGAGAACACTACAGGCCCCAGAGAACACTACAGGCCCCAGAGAACACTATAAGCCCACTTTTCAGCAAAATGCTTTCTTTCGATGCTGCTACTTTAGCAAGCGTGAAGTTTAGTGAGTTAACCCCAGGGGGAAAGCTCATGCAGTGCGTGCACGTGAACGTGGGCTCGCCCTGCCTTCTTATATCAATCTCCCCCATCGTACACTTGACTTGGGATGTGTTCAAAGACTGGAGCTGCAAACAGGAGCTGCAAACAACCAAAGAAAACTTCAGAGTGGATACTTGACAGAGCGAGACTGAGCAGCACTGGAAAGTCTGAAGTTAAAGTTCACATTCTGTAGCGTCTAGCCATTGCGCAGCGCTGCTGTGTGCTCGTGCACCCTGCGCGTAACCGCTCTCACCTCTCACGCACTGCTTCTAGTCTGGCCCGGCTTCAAAACCTTCAATATGGCCGTCGGGTTTATTTCGGGCTCGGGCCTATTATTCAAGTTAATTGCTTGGGCTTGGGTGGTTTCGGGCCTTAGGCCCGCGGGCCTGGGCCGGGCTTGATTTTTTGGTCCCGCTCTAAGCTCTCCCCAGCCCGCCCCTGGTTCGGACTCACGCATTTGGCTACTAGCAACAAAGCAGTAATGGACAGACAAGCTAAGGATTACATGAATTCACTGCCGATGGCTGAGCGAGATTGCTATGTGAAAAGTCTTAGTGAAATAGGGATCTATAGATCGACTGGTGGGGTCCCCAGTCGATCCCTTCGTTTTTGACCGAAGTCTGAACCTGCTAACTTTCTGCTAACTTTAGCCTACTTTAAAACGTTAACTGTCCTTTCTGTGGATCTTCAGCAAAAATCTCTTTATTTGCGTCTCTTTTATATTAAACTAATATATAAAACGCATAAAATGTTATTTTTGAGACGTAAATGTGAAGATCTCAGTCAATGTTTCCCCATTCATCTCAATGGACTCTGGTTAACCTTTTTGTTGCTTCCCTCTATTGGTCAATGAAGGTTAATATAAGAGATTTAATTTTCCTTGTTGGATAATACATCATTTGCGTTAACCACTCACTGTGGGTGGAGCTTACAGGACATATATCTCGCATTGTCATGACCATTCTCACAACTACACAATCTGTCCTCATGTCCTCTTTTACATGTACAGTATTTACCATATTTTAATTAAGTTATGAAGACACCGAACATTGTACTCATATTCAAGGTTGCTCTTTAACAAAGGCTTTGAGTTTGCATAATACTTTTCAATCTGGGTTCATTTCAATGTTCTAGTCTGTGAACCATGGTTTTTCTGCTCCTTTTGGGTCAGGACAGGACAGGACAAGAACGCTACATTTCCATCTTCAAACTCCACATATCGGTCTCATCTGCGTCCTGCTGACACTTCGCTATACTTCATTTTCAAAACGCTATTGAAAAGGCGACGTCATGGGGATGTTTTTCGTGATATTTTTTTCCGCCGTGGCTGATGGGTCTTTGTAACGGTGCGACCCTTTGGATTCGCAGATGAGTGGATACACCATGTGGAGTTTTCAGGTCATGAAGTACAGGACAGTGGCATTAATAAGGCACTGGAAAAGCAAGGTTTTCTGGGTCATTCAACAACAAAGCGAAAGGATGAAGTTAAGGTCAGGTTCTTCTATCGTCGACTCGCGTTGATTTGAATCTGGAACGAGGCCGAGTCAGCGAGGGGGAATAATTTAGCGTTACGGCGCGCCTGTTCTCACTGCTTCCCAAACCTTCACCGTTGGACAAGACCTTATCAGAGTTCAGTCGATTTAAAATGTCCATACTTTTTGATTCACGAAAAAGCCACTTGTACTCACGCGTGGTGAAAGCGTGACTCAAAGCCACAATCATTGTTTCATGCGCACCAACAGTGATGAGCTCTTGGTACCTGCATGCTCACTTCCCTACGCCTTTGGTGCTCGGTTCCTCCTTTTCCTTTTCTCCTTAAAGTGGACATATCATGCATTTCAATTTTAAAAACAGACTTAAAATCTTTCATTAGGATGTCTGTGGATTGATATTTTACATTTTATACATTGAAAAGTTAGGAGACTTCGCACATCACAGAGGATGGGCGCGTAGGATAAAGGCAAAACCATTTTATACATTTAAATAATGCCTCTGTGAAGATGACACGATGCTCAAATATTATAGTATGTGTCAGGGCTGATGAGGATTTGGCCTGGAGCGCCCCCTACAGGCAACAGGGGGAATCGCATTGTAAAAAACAAACAATTAGCGTTGATTGAAACATGTGTCTGTAGTGTGAGCGGCTGGGTCCACGCTATGAGACAGAACGGCTCAGAACTGATCAATTTTTGGATTATTGGCTTTAAAAATGCGGAGGACAGTTTGGGGGTTTGAACAGTGACGTAATTGTTACCAGGAAGTACAAAACCAAGCGCCGCAGAAGTCAACGTGACAGGCCCAACGCAAACAGGATTCATTCAAAACTGCGTGAATGACGTGAAATACTGCTCCAGGTCTGTGTTTGAGGAGGGAACAACATTACAACATGGTTAAAAGCTTTAAAAAGTCCATTTAGCATGATATGTCTCCTTTAATGCCAAGTTTTCTGCTCCACATAGCAGTCACCAATAGGGCTGGGTACCGTTGAGTTAAACGGAAAAATAATGAAGGTACTACCAGTATCGAAAAATAAATTGGTACCGAAAACAGGTATCGAAAAAATATTATTCTTTAGAAAACAATTTTCTCTGCCTGGTGGGTCTGAGACTGCACTGAAGAAAATGACTTGGGTGTTTCAGCTCAAATAAATGATAAAAACACAGTCTTTTATTATTCTATGTTGTGGTTCTACAGAGCAAGTACAAATGAAGCACGGGTATAAAAGACTTCATTTGAGAATATTAGTCTTGTTTAGAGCAGTTTTGACTAGGTTAGACACTACTTCAACATTATTTGGTTAAATTCATGACATTTTTACTGATTCTAACTAAGGTAATCTCTTTTGAATTAGGAAAATAAAGCTGCCAAAAGGACAAGACCAATTTTCTTACACCATTGGCAAATAAATTGAAATAAAAAAGGAAATAAGCAAAAATCTAAGTCAAAAAAACCCTTAGAACAAGTGGTTAGAATTAGGTCAAATGAGCCACTAAATCTCAACTCGTCAAAACAGCTCAAATTTAGATAAATAAGATGAATTTGGGTCATTTAAACTTATCTAGATATACAGTACATGACAAATCATTTAGTATAGGTATCGAAAAAAGTATTGTTCAGGTGTCGGTATCGTAAACCAAGTATCGTTAAAGTACTAGTAAAAAAAGCGACCCATACCCAGGCCTAGTCACCAATACCCACACAGCCCTGCACAGGTTCCAGGCACGTAGGCTTCCACCAACAATCATCCACACCAACCACACCGTGCCGTCGGCTGTCCATGTTTGCTGTCCAATACAGCCCAGGTTCTACTCCACCACAGTTGTTGGGTAAACTGAGGTTGATTCTTACTCATTGTAGAGGCGAAACAGCCCTATGCTGGTCGCCTCCCATGGCTAATGTAAACTGAATAACCTGTCCATAAATTCACCATTTATGCTGCTGTATTGTGTTAAATTGGTATTTTATTAGATTTTTCTTTCTTAGTCTACTTTTATGCGTGCCTTATAGTTCTATCAAATTTGTTATACCTTTTTTTCCATAGTTTATTATTTATCATAATTACAAGTTTATGTTTCATGTTGCACGAGTACACCGAAGAAAATTCCTAGTCTGTGAAACCTTCATTGACAAGGGCAGTAAATTCTATTCTGATTCTGAATATGGCAGGTTCACTGCAAAAAGTGATCTCTTGGTGAGTAAAATTTGCTTGAATTCAGAATATATGACCTTATTCTGAGTGGTTTTGACTTGTCAAGTAAAATTATCTGCCAATGGAACAAGTATTTCTGCACATAAATTAAGAAAAAATGACCTTTTGCACTAAAAATTAGATATTGAATCGAAATTTACTTGAAATGATCAGCTTTTTCTTATTTTAAGTGCAAAAATACTTGTTCCATTGGCAGATAATTTTACTTGGCGAGTCAAAAGTACTCAGAATAACGTCATATATTCTAAATTCAAGCAAATTTAACTCATCAAGAGTAGGGCTGCTCGATTTTGGAAAAAATGAGAATCACGATTTATTTGTTCAAGATTGAAATCACGATTCTTCCAACGATTCTTTTTGAGTTTGAAAATAAAATGCATTTATTCAGCATTTCGGCAAAAAAAAAACAAAAAAACTGTAGAAATGTGTCTAATTACCTGAGTTCAGAAGCAAAAACATGAGTTTCTCTGCTTTTTCCGCCCCTGCATCAAATGCCAAAAGAATCGTGCAAAAAAAAAAAAAAAAAAAAAAAAATTTTTAAATTTAAATTAAAAAAAAAAAAAATGCCAAAAGAACCGTGCAAAAAAAAAATTAAAATTAAAATAGAAAAAAATAATAATAATAATTAAAAAAATAATAATAAAAAAGCCAAAAGAATCGTTCCAACTCGATTTTATTAATTTGGAGATCGTTTGGCTCAAGAATCGAAATCGTGATCAAAATTCAATTAATTGCACAGCCCTAATCAAGAGAACACTTTTTGCAGTGTTTGAGAATCCAATCGCTATCATTTCGTGTGTGGCCACCTATACAGTATCTGTAGCTTTGGTCGTTCGACATTTTCATCTTCGTTTTTCCAGTTCACTGAAAGAAACGTTCCCAAAACGAAGGACCCGACCCTCCACTTGAGAAGCACCGTCTGAGATGATCGTCCTCGTCTCTCGGTGACTCACGTCGATCTGCCGGAAGGTTCTGACGAAGTGCAGAGTTATCCCTGTGCAGTCATGAAGAATACATCAGGCTTAGATTAGCATGTTCCTTTTCATACCACACTGTTGAAATGTTTAATTCATCGGATTCTCGGGGACGTCACTGTTGAATTATTAACATGAATCCGGTTCCTTGTGAAAGCTGTTTATAGACGTTCCGAGAGGGTTTATCGCCAAACATGGTTCACTTATGGATGCACGGTTTTCCATAAGGCTTTGAAGAGGCGCTTCCTTTCTACAACTGAACTAGTGGAATGTATAAGTGGTTCCACTAGGATTCATTGCTCTCCTTCACTTTGAAGGACAGGGTCTTGAAGAATCTGTCATGGGCTATTTTTATCCTTCATTAAATAATCTCTCATTAGATGCGTTTCATAGGCGTACCATATACCTATTATTTTTGTTAGAAAAACATATTACAGGATAAATTATGCTAAACAAAATATGAGCAGGAACGGTCCTCAGTCGGCTGTGCATCTCCATCTCAAAGCCACCAAACACTCACTTGAGGACAGTGAGGTTAGGGTCTTATCGAAAGAAAGTAGATACTTTGAGAGAGGAAAACTTACTGAGACACAAATCTATTGACAACAACAACAACAACCTGAGAGCGAAACCAGGTCTATGTCATGCAAACAGTGTTGGGGAGTAACTAAATACATGTATTTAAAATACGTATTCAGAATACTCATTTTGAGTAACTGTATTCAGGAACAAATACTCTCTCATTTGAGGGCATTTCGAATACAGCTACTTTTCAAATACCAAAGGAATACAGAGAGGGAGAGAGGAAGGAGAGAGAGAGAGATAGAGCGAGAGAGAGGAAGGAGAGAGAGAGGGGAAGGAAAGAGACAGAGAGGGGAAGGAGAGAGAGAGGAAAGGGAAAGAGAGGAAGGAAAGAGGGAGAGAGGAAGGAAAGAGAGAGAGAGGGGAAGGAGAGAGGGAGAGGAAGGAGAGAGAGAAAGAAGAGAGACAAAGAGAGAGGAAGGAGAGAGAGAGGAAACAGAGAGTGGGGAAGAGAGAGAAAGCAGAGAGACAAAGAGAGGGGAAGGAGAGAGGGAGAGGAAGGAAAGAGGGAGAGAGGGAGGGGAGAGAGAGAGGAAGGAGAGAGAGAAAGAAGAGAGACAACGAGAGGGGAAGGAGAGAGAGGAAGGAGAGAGAGAGGAAGAGGAAGGAGACAGAGAGAGAAGGGAGAGAGAAAAAGAGA
>OMNZ01120388.1:0-14126 GCA_900303255.1 Lesueurigobius sanzi
ATATTTGCAATTGTTTAAAAACATTTTGGCACCAATGTTTCTCCATACTTTTGCTCAATTTTGGCACCAATGGGCCTCCATACATTTAGCCACTATGTGATGTAAACACAAAACAAGATGGCAGCTGACCAGTTACACATTTTCAAAGCGACTGTCGCTGCCCTGGCTGTCCCATATATGGGCATACACTGAGCCTCTGGAGACACGATACTGATTGTTTTAGATTTCTATTTTAATTATTACTTTGATTACAGTGATTTTAATTAATATTCACGCACTTATATGCCAAAATTAAGCAAAAATAAAATGTCGGCGAGAATACTTTTTATTAAGCTAACGGTAGCATCAGCAGCTAACGCCGTGAGGCGTTCAACTCACTACGTAACATTTCACTCTTCACATAGTCACTTCACATTTTGACGATATAAAAAATGAATTGTGATAAACTGAGAAGTGTCTTGTCTTATCTGTCATAAGGCAATAGCCTGAAGGGGTGATTTAAATTTAAAATTCCCTCTAGATTTTGAAAATCAATGAACAGCTCAGACTCAGAACAATTTTTCATTTAATTATTACACATAATATAACAAAACACCCAATAGCAGGCTCCCAAACAACAAGGTTTCACAGGAGGGCATACAATTATCATAGAATAGATATTCAAAATCAAATAATCAAACAAACTAATGCTATAAAACGAACCCACTTAATACCAGAATCTATAATTCATGAAGCATCACACGCAGGATTTAAGAGACATTAGAGGAGAAAGAACAGAAAGAAAGACATATGTTATGCCAATTAATCACAGGCTCCTCAAATATTTGCATTTTACATGGTCTCTTTAACGCCTCATGCACTTCCGGACGGCCAGGGCAGCGACAGCGACTGACATGGGTGGGCTCATTTTAATGAAGTGAATGAAAATCAATATTTTGTCCCAGCCCAGCTACTATTATACAGAACACATTTTCTCTCATCAGTAATGTACAGCAACAGTTTCAAATTGATATCGCTTTTGCCATATTCAAAAATGAAATGATCCATATTTATGTGTATTCATGTGTTATATGTATTTGAGTGTCGCTTGTTTGTTTTGTGTTGGGGGGTTTGAAGGGAGGACAGTGGGGTTGGGAGAATATTGCATGTGAAAGGTGCTGACAGCGGCCCGTGTGTGCGTGGATGTGTGAGCGTGTGGTGCGTGGCGCTGATTCCCAGGACGAGACGGTCAGCCAACAGTCAGCCGGGGCTTATCCACAGCTGTGTGACTGACAGTGGGCCAAGTGTCAGGGATCTGGGCCAGGAGCGGACCAGCGAGGAAACAACACTGTCATGAAAAACATCAGCAGCATTCACCAGAGATTATGTCTGCAGGAGTTATGTTTTAATGGTTTATGAGGACATTTTTTTCAATTCTGGTCCAGTTTGCTCACTTAATACAGTTGTGGCCAAAAGTTTACATACATGACCTTCTGCCAGGGTTTGTAAACTTATGCATTTCATAGAAAATGAACACAAAAAGCTTAATTTCACTCATGGTTAGTGGTTGAGTGAAGCCATTTATTGTCAAAAATCTGTTTGTTTACGCTTTTCAACTAAAAACTAGCCAAATGTCCCTGATCAAAAGTTTACATATTGTGCATCTTAAAACAAATTGTCCTGTATTTCAGCTGACTGTCTTTGTCTTCTCTTCTTTCTCTTTCTTTTCTTTGCTCCTGAACAATTTTCCTGGCAATTGTTGAAGGTCATGGAAACGTTAGATCAGGGACATTTAGTTTCTATATTTTTGTGATTAGGGCTGGGTATTGCCAACAACTTCACGATACGATACATATCCCAATACAGGGTCCACGATACGATACGTATCGCGATACAACTGTATCCAGGTACAGCATCCATAATACAATATATATTCCATAAAAACGGATGAAAAAGGATCTTATGAGTGTAATAAATATGTTTTCATCATGTTGAATGTGCTCAGCAAGTTATACCTGCTATTGTAGTAGTTAGTGTGTCTGTTGTGATACGTTCTGAATTAGCCAAGGGGTCAAACAAGGATATAAGATTTATTTTATTCTATTATTTGCGTATCACGATACAGATGTCTCGCCACGATACACGTATTGTCAAGTACTCCGCAACGATATATTGCCGATACGATATATTGAGTACACCCCTATTTGTGATATCGCTCATATTCTATGAAAAATTGCCAAAAGTATGTCAACTTTTGGCCACAACTGTATATAATTTATCAACATGAAACAAATATCTGGGAGTCCACATAGATAGCAAACTGGACTAGTCATTAAACATGGAAGCTCTGTTAAGAAAAGGACCGAGCAGACTGTTTTTATTGAGGAGGCTCCTTTAACATTTGTCGGACCACGCTGCCATCTTCTATGGAGCGGTGTGTGCTGGGGAGGAGGACTGAAAGTTGCAGACATGAACAGGCCGAATAAGCTGGTTGAGAAAGCTGGATCAGTCCTGGGTCTGGAGCTGGAGCCAGTTGGGGTATTACCAGAGAGGAGGATAGAAGCTGCTCAGCATCAGGGGCAACCCGCCTCAAACCCTGCACGAAAACCTGCTCTCCCACAAGGGCACCTTCAGGGGGAGACTCAGGACGTTCTCCTGCAAAAGCACCTTTATATCAGTCGCCATCGGACTGTTCCAACGCTTTCCCCTTCAGCAAGGAGGGATAGTGAAGGAAAAACCTCATGTCCTCATAGTTTCCTGTTGTGAATGTATAAACAGGAATGTACTTTTTATTTATTACTGTTTCTAAATTATTTGAGTGTTTTAATGGCTCCTTCTGGCACATGATTTCCTTTGGATTAATAAAGTTTTATCCTATCACCAAATTTACTGATTCAACGTTGTGATGCATTTTTCTCACATTGTGGCAACAACATCTCCACTTAGCTCCTACAGACTCCAAACTTTCCAGTCTTGTACTTTACTTTTTTTTTAATTCAATTTCTAATTCTTCATTTATTGAGGTTTTAATGGTTTTATACACAATCAAACCCTGAATGGATAAAGGTGTAATCTTCAAGAGATTGAAGAATAAAGTCATGGCAAATTGAAATAACACTTTAGCTTTGATTGGAGGAGACGGCAAAAGGACCTACAAAGACTTCAGGTCTTTTGTAAATTCATAAATTAGACATTAGGCCCTTTAGGATCATAAGGTTATGTCTCCGGTCTGAGATATTTAGGTTTACATTTTGGGATCACATTTTTTCGCAAACTTAAACTACAGACACAGAAGGGGTCCAGGAACAAGAATAATATTATGTGAATAAAGGTTTGATAGAACCATATCATTTTTATTTTTTATTTGACCTTTATTTATCCAGGAAAGTGCCACTGAGATTAAGAAGCTCTTATTCAGGGGATACTTGTACATGTTTTTTTAGTGGTAGGGGAAACTGGAGCACCTGGAGGAAACCTACGCAGACACGGGGAGAACATGCAAATTCCACACAGAAAGGCATGGGAATTGAACCCACGACCTTCTTGTTGTGAGGCACAAGCGCCAACCACTGCATCAGCGTGCCGCCCCAATTAATAATTCTAAGGGGACGAATTGATTGGACACTGAACACCTGGGAAAGCTTGACATTTACTGGCCTGGTCCATAGAAATGTATAAAATAATAATAAGAAAGAGGATAATGATGCTGCTGATGTTCGAGCACAAAGAGGCATAAACAGGAGAGACGTTTCAAAATTCAGCTCAGGTTCCTAATACGGTATATACATTTTTCAGCATCTAAGGACGGGCTTCAAAGAATATGGCTTCAAAGGGCGCGCTTTCCAAGGAATGATTACTGATGTTAGGAAAATCCTATCCATCCATCAATATTTTACATAATCGTGCAGCGATTCATCTCTCCATCCCACCTACTTTCTGCTGTTGTTTGAAAAATACTCATATGATGCACACGACTTCTCCAGCTGAAGGGTCCAGCTGCATTTGGCTTTAACATGTCAAATCTTATCCAAACTTTTAGGGCTGAAATGATCACACTGCAAAAAATCACTTAACTTAAGTGTGTTTTCATTTGAGTAATTTATTACGCAATGAACACAAGAAAAACATGTTATTTTAAGTACATTTTATAGGCTATGAGATCTTTTTTTCTTAGTCTAAGTAAAGTAAATGTGTCCCATTGGCAAATTACTTTTCAGGAAACTTTACTTATTTCTAGATTACTTTTTGCAGTGCAGAGCGGTGGACGTGGTGAAAAAAAGAAATCCTGGTCTAAAAAGAATACAAATGAGGAAAAGGATTATATGGAACATTGACATCATTTAAACCTGTCTCTCAACATCTGGAGATAGGTTGCATTGCGGTTGCCCACTGTCCTTGACAGGGTGCCCATGCCAGACTAAGGCGTAGTTTACACAGCGACAAAACGGCAGTACGTTGATATCGGAAGCATGTATCTGTCACATGACAACACACGTCGTTCTCACAACGTATCCACTGAACCCCAGATCCTCTGAATATGCCCAAGCAGGTGGTTTCATTTTGTGTCCTTTCACAGCGAGAGGCCATTTTCAGACGCTTTGCCTCTTCTGAACTACACAAAACGAAGATGTGTAGAGGACGATTACATCACAGCCGCTGTCTGAACACTGATTGGCTACATCACGATCGATAATTATTTGTCTTTCTGGCTTCTCACATATTTAGTCAAATAATTGTCTGTAAATGATTTACAATGACTTACTTTTACTTTAGATGCACCAGAGTCACCTCAGAGAGACACAATATCCAAAAGTCTACAGGAAGTTGAAACTGTGATAAACTTTTCTTCTTTCTACTCACGACACATGCAGAAGCATGTGCCATTTGTTGGACAAAGGCGTGTACTGCACTTTCGACAGGGTAAGTGTTGCTACTTATAATCCTGTTAAAATATCAACACAAAACTGCAAACAACATTGTAGCATCAGCACATGTCCGCCGCTCCCTGTTGCCTGAATTTGCTTCGCCCTAAAAACATTGTTGATGCAAACTATGATCAGACTCGCTCTCTGGTTCAGCTGTGAGTCTGGATTTTCCAGAGCAGCTCTTGACTGGTTGTCCAAACCAGAGTTGATAGGTATCAGCAGCCAACCCCTAAAGCCTCTCCAAAACAGCCAGACATATACTGTAATTTCCAATGTATTTTGCTTGATTGCCACTGTGCTCCTCCAATGATTTGTACCAGTTATGCCTTAGATTTGAAGTTTTGCCATTCCATTTTTATTTCTTCTTCTTATTTTTGTTAACCAATGGTTACACTATTAATAGCATTTTTGAAGGATGTTTGGCTCATAGGCTTAATTTAACAGCACAGGGTGAAAGAAGTTGAAAAGTCTAAAACCCAGAGGACAGAACCCTGTTCAGTTATGTGCAGCTGCCTTAAGAGCCTATCTCACCGGCCTGGAGACTAGTTCGCAACCTGGCAGAGACTTGAGTCTTCAAGACTTCACAGAGATGTCTCCCGGGTCTCCAGGGAGTTGCAGGAATCTAGTTGGAGACTTTTTCAAGTCTCCATCTCGGAGAGGTGACTTATTTTGTCCGTGACCGGGGAGACTTTGCCGCAACTGAATTTAGATTTTAATTCTGAGATCTGATGGAGACTTGAAAAAGTCTCCAATTAGTCTGGAGACTTTTACATGTTTGAATATCCCGCAACTCCCTGGAGTCCTGGCTAGTCTCCAGGAGACTCCGTGGAGATGTCTCTGAGACTCAAGCCTACCCCAGGTTGTGAACTAGTCTCCAGGCCAGTGAGACAGGCCCTTTAAAGATGCTCTTCTCTTCTTCTTTAGTCTCAGAGTCTCCATGAAGTCTTCACCGGTGAGATACCACCCTTAACCACTAGACTTTCAGCTGCACATAAACAACTATTTTACATTAAACACAATGTACAGTTTTATACCACAGAAACACACTGCAGGAATAGCTTGGACACGGCAAAACTAGCTTCAACGGCATTGTAAGTAGGGAGGAATTGTACCACATTGAAAGGAAAATTAAGATGGGACATGTTCCTGAAACATGCCTCCGTAGTTCCTAGAGCCGGTCAATCAAGTAAACCTATAAAATAAATGTATACAAAAACCATTGTGGTTAAAAATATTATACCCCCTCAGTGTTGTCACAGGAGGATTCCATATTGACAGTTTTTTTTCTGGAGTCGCCCCGAGCCACTAGGCGTGAGATCACAGCAAAGTCAGCATCCTGCCACGAGGGTCAAAGACAAGGACCATCCTCACCCATTGGAATGCACTCACTTTTATTAACCTGCCTCTGCTGTTTAATCTACTATATGTTCCGCTACACTACACCACCCCAATTCCATCAGCCACCTCACCCTCTCCATCTTCCTCCCTTCACAACCACACATGTCTAGGCCCCATCAAGTGACCTCAGCAAATCCATCAATCTTGTCTACCGGCCAGAGTCCAATGACCAAAGTTACACAGTTCTACCTACGCACGGTAATCTATTTCATGTTTATATATATCTCTTTTACACTTGAAACACACCTGAACCTCACAAGCCACCATAGTACTCCTCTCACACCCACAAAAAGAAATGGTTTGCAAATTAATTTTTTCCTCGCGGCGCAGATGTGTGTATACTCCAACCCTTATAAATATGAAAGTGAATGCTAATGCTCGTATGGATCAGAGCAGTCCTCTCGGTGTAGCCCTCCCACTCAGCGCCCCAGTCGGCAGGTGGGCGGCCGGAGCTGTCCTCTGATTGGCCAGCGTAGGACACCGGGCGACTGGATACAGGGCTTATATGGTTTTCCCTGAACTAAGCATGACTCCCATCTCCTCAAATACAGCACTCCGCCTCTGATTCAGATGCACCTGATAAAAATAACTGTGCCATCACCTTTCTTTGATGAGCTTGTGCTGCGGAAATTACAGGAAGTATGAGTCACAGGGAGTTTAGGGGAATCTTATATATACGGCGTTGAGTTAGAGAGACTCGGGATGTGGCAATAAAACATTAATGTATTAGTTTATATAGCGCTTTTCCAGATGCTCATTCTGAGAAGCCTGAGGAAAAGTGGATCTTGATTGTTTTGTTCCAAACTTCAAAACAAAATGAGGGAAATGCAGAGACTTGGTACATGGTCTCATGCATGAACCTGATATCCCACATGAATGTCAATCTGAGAAAATTGAGATCAAAAGTGGCCCTCTCCCATTCTTGATACTATTGCTTTCTTCTTCCCAAAATAATTGGGAATAACACTAGACAGTTATGTATTTTGAAAATAAAGTTTCTGTTTGGACTTATTATCAGAGCTGCCTTATCCAACGGGCTAGCAGGGGCTGGAGCCCAGGGGCCTACGATAGGCAAGGGTCTATCAGAATTAAGGAAAAAAAAAAATAAGTAAGTCTGTAGCCCATTCCTGTCAGGAGTTATTACATTTTAAAGAAATTATTAAAATGTTCAATCCAGCCACTAGGGGGCAGCCAAGATTTTTTTTTTTAATGGAAGGAATTCCACACCTGTCCAGCAGAGGACACTGACAAAGTCTTGTGGCCATACCGCGTTTGCTATGCCTGATCCTGTCAGATTTCTGCAGTAGGCCTGCCCTACCTGGCTCAAAGGCCTATAGATGTCATTGAATTCCATATTATACTGGAATTTGTTTGCTTTACATTATTGCGGCATCAACTGACCAATTGTCTACAATTTGTCAAAAGATCTGATGTGCCACATGCCTAAGCTAAAGGGCTTTTTTAAACCAACAAGCTCAATCAGAGGTGGAACCGTGGACGAAGGCAGCTCCATTTTGATTCAGGGTTAGGGTTGGCGCTAAGGGGGGTACAATCTTGGGTAAGCCCCGGGGCCTATGGGTACATTAAGGTGGCCCTGCTAATCATACTACGGAATAAGTGGGAATAACCACTTTGTTTAGGTTAAAAAAAAATGTAGTTTGCTTACCTTCAAGCTGACAAAACTGTGCTCTCGGGTCGACAAAGATACAACAAAACACCACAAGAAACATCCCAATAACATTCAAACCACAAAAATTCACCCAAAAACAGAAACAAAAAGAGAGAGAAGCCTCTGCATGTACATACTTTGGCCACATATACAAATAAACACATACGCAGGTAAGCAACTCCCTCCAAAATATGAATTATGTTAAAGTGATGGACTCATTCAATCAAACATTGAATTTTCAGCATCCCTCTAATTAAAACTGTGGCAGGAGAGCACTTATTTCTTAACACACACATTTTACGCCGTACATCCTGCTGATTTCAACATTTGGTCTTAAATGAGGTCAGTCTTGTTTCTGAGTCATCTCTCTGAAGGTATAAGCTGCACATGTCTGGTTTGTTCTGCCCTACATTATTGCGTGTCCATTATCCATTTGCACCTCCAACGGTGAGATCCGAAGCGCATTTTTTTCCGTTGTACGTGTGCGTGCGCAGATGAGATCCTTCGTACTTGAACAAACTGCCTCGGCTGGAGCTTTCTGCCTAATTACTGGCTGCTGGACTAACGAGGAGGATCCTTTGGTTGAATACAAACAGCCGCCTGGCCTTTAATTAGCAGCCTCTCTGGTTGTTTTTTGCGGTTTCTTTTCTAGCATTTTGCCACTGGTGATAATATATGCCGCTCGCTGAAGACCAGACAAATGAAGAAAGAGATTGTGGAAGGAAATGCATTGTAAATGTGTGGCATAAGAAGTAGCTGGTTTAAACCACATCGGAGCACATACTAGGGCTGCACAATATATCCCAAAAATTGGAACAAATTGCGTACAGCCTGACCAATAATATTGGCCGATATAGACAATTAGAGGAACATCAGCTATTTGGCCAGTATGAAAACTGGACATGTTATACCTTGTTTGAAAGCTTACATTAAAGGTAAGGCCCTTGTTTGTCATTGTACAATTGTACAACGAAAAGATCAGATGGAGGGTATTCACCTTATTCAGGAAGTTGCAATGGGGGCCGCCATTTTGTATTTCTGGTCAACTGCAGGTCTGACTTGAGCTGATATTGGCTTTGATTTTTGTTTTTGGTGAAACATGCAACATTTACAACAAACCTCTGTGTAAATATATCCATCAGGTTTGGTCCTTGAGTTTCTCACAGACAATTAGCCAATTAGAGTCACAACAAAAAGGCAGAGATAATATCGGAAAAAAATTATTTTAGGTGACTTTTTTCATGTCGTCCATCCTCTGAAATTAAACCTGAGCCACACAAACTTTATTTACTTTAAGCTTTTTTACAAGTTTTTTTGTTGATTCCCTTTTTATTTTATTCACTCTCTTCCATTGACAACAATGGAAAGTGCTAATAAAAACAGGAAATGCTTTTACAACAAAAGTGGGCGGGGCAGAATAAGGTGGATAGGGTTTGAGCTGATGCAACTCTATGCACCGCCACTGTGGATCAACCTGACCTACACACCCACGAGGAGAACATGCAAACTTCACACAGAAAGGCCATGTCTGCTCCGGGATTTGAACCCAGGACCTTCTTGTTGTGAGGCAAGGCACTCAGTCACCGTGCCACTCCCAATTGTCCCCAATACAGTCAATAAATTAATTGTATAGCCTGAAAAATGACCCATTATGTGTAGACTCAATATTTTGTTGACCGGTTATAGGGTACCTGTGATATTGTAGAGCACTTGAATGCAACAATGACAGGCAACATTGATAAGATGGAACAACTTTTTGAAAAAAAAAGTATATCAAAATGTTTAAAAGAATGATAGCAGCTAATCAGCTACGTGGTGACGCCGAGCTCACACTACATCCGCCTAAGGTCCGGGCCGGACGTCGGAAGACTCTTTAATGTCATTAAAATCAATGTTGCACACTCACAGTAGCTACGGGGATATTTGTGCACAAAGGACTACATTTTCAACTTTAAAGTGGAAATATATCGCTGTATTTGGATTTTAAGGATTTCTGAGGGCCGCTGCAGAAAGAATGAGCATGGAGTGGGCTACTGGACTTCTGAATGGTGAGTTTTATCTGCGTTTGGTTTAGCTATAAATGGTATGTTTGATGGTTCTTCTGTATGTACTCATGGGTTTCAGGAAGCTCCGCCAGCTCCACACAGTACCGTGCATCCGTAGGCAAATAGCCTCAATGTAAGTGGAATTTTGAGGAAAATGCGGACCGGATCAGGACCGGAACCGGAGAGTGGCAGTGTGAGCTGTGGGTTATGGGCACACACAATAATGAATTAAAGTTGCATCCAAAACGTTATAAAAGCATTTCGCTGTGTTTTCAAGTATTTGGTATTTTCTCGCTTGTAAAATATCCGCACTACGGCTAGCAGTTAGCACATAACTGATTAGCCTCCGTCGTGCTTTTAAACTTTTACAAGTTGAATTTTTCGTTTTGTATGGGATTTTTACTTCCGGCACCAGCCAAAAGCTCCATACTGCACACTCGTATCGCTTTTTTTTTTTTTTTTTCTTTTCAATATTGTGCGTCCTTGATATATACTGATGTCTTTTGGAAAGACACTTTACCCACACGGCACTAGCTATAACCCAAAACCACTCATCTAAAAATAATTATGGCAATAAGTAAAAAGCGTATTGTGAAAGAGCATTTGGGTCTAATGGCGATCACAACTAGCTGCTAGGTAACAGCCACATTTTGTGTCAGGCTAAACCTGGGTCAGTCTAGATAAAAGAGATTTCTTTTTGTATTTAAGATCAAATTAAATGAAAGCAGCCTCAAAAGCCACGGCCACTGCCATCTCATTTGGTTTGCTAATAACAGCCATCTGTCGTCTGTACTGGCATGGTCGTATCCTGTGACTCATTAAATGTTCAAATCCATTTTTTTCATCATGTTTTTTATACATTTGCATGGTGTACCAAAGAACAGGACAGCATGATATGAGAAAAAATTGCCATATTCAATAATTTTACAAAAAATAAACATGAATACATTTTAAAATGTAATATTTTTGTTTAGAGCTGTATTAGCAAAATGTGTAAATCTTAGTCAGATGGAAAACCCTAGTGATTTTACAATATATTGTGGCTTCTTTTAATATGGATATTGTGTAATGCAAAATAGCAATCACAACGATTTGGTGATATACTGTATGATGGTTTTCCACCAAACACACTGTCACTTATATGCAGATTCACTCATATTTAGCAGTCTGGTATTTACCCTTCCATTTACGTCTAGCTTTACCACCATGACCCAAGCTGGGGTCCAATACTGAAAGCTACAAAAGTCTGTGGGACACGATGAGAACAATATGGATTAACACTGCCTTTTGATGGACTTAAGAAATCATTCTGAAGCTCCAAAACAACAACTAGCAGAAAGAAGCAGCTATAAAACAAACTATGAAGGTAGTCTATGTGCTAATGTCATGCTAACAGAAGCTAAAGTCGTGCTACCAGTGGCTAGTTAGCTTGGCAAGCCAGGCTTCCTCCATGTATTACATACCTGGGAAGACAGTCTGAGAGTCCGCGGTTTCAATGGCTAAAAATACCGGGTCGAATCTGGATGGACCAATCACACAGCGCGGGAGGCGGGAGTTTGCAATACGTAATTTCCAGCTCCAGAATTTCCCATAATGCGCCTGTTCTCGAACCACAACAATCAAGATGGCGGCCGCAACGGAGCAATGTTTTACCTCTGGCTTATCTTCTGTTTCACAACCAAGAAAACCGACTGCGCTGAAGGTTATTCTATTTCTTCGCTCCGTGGTCGTTGTGCATTTACATCATATCTGTGTTTCTCTGAGTGGTTTCCTCTGGGCTGGCCTCGAGTCTCGATTTGAACTGCTGCCCAGACTGTCTTCCCAGGTATATAATACAGGCTGGCTTGGTAGGCTACCGGCTACCATCAATCTGCAAAATCGTCTTTTAAAACTGCAGTATAATGTGAAATATGAATCTCATAGGACATGTCTGTTTGTGAAGGGCTCTTCTCTGTCTGTTCACATATAGTATCTCAATATGTTGGGGGAGTTTCTCGATAACGATAATCAAGCTGTATTTTTGCAAACCATCAAAAAATATGCAAACATGTGCTGGCAAATCTTAATGTAGAGCGCTGTGTCACCAAAAAGATAATTGTCTTGAATGTGCAGGAAAAAATTATACCATTATTTTATGAGATTACACATCAATTGCAGGTGTTTTGGTAGCTTTTTGTTGATTTCTTGACATTGGATATAAAAAAAATATATACATTTGTGTATCTTCCAAACAACAATTTCAATATTACGATATAATTGCCCACCTCTAGTTAATGTCAGTCCAGCTTGCTTTGGCCTAAGGCTGATGACGGTTACAAAAACAGTTGCTCTTCGGCCACATCTTGCACACAAGATTCACATGGAAACTGAAGACAACGTGGGTCGATGAGTCGTATGGGTTACGCCAGTGGAAACCTACCAATATTGTGCAGCCCTTAAAAAAAACAATCTTGTCTGGAGGGTTTTCCAACGGCCCAAAACTGGACACAAATCACTGCTAGAAATAATCTATTTGGCCTTGGGGTCAGAAAGTCTCTAAAACAACAAAGTTTCCAATATAAGTGAAGGTTATTGTATTGTGTATCTACTAAACCAAACTCCCCAACAACCAGACTACATCGTCTCAATAGAACTAAAGAAAAAGCTCGGGGCGACTGCTGTATGTGAGTAAGCCCAATGTGGACAATAGCAGCTCCGCTCAGCCCTGTGCTAATGGAAGGTCAGAAGCTAAACTCACAGAGGCGAAGCTTGTGCCACTAAAAATAGCCTTTTCTTCTCTTCGCTCGTGTTGGAGACTTGTGTTGCAGCTATACACTAGGCGCTAAATGAAAACCTGAGACGACAGGGACAGTGGCCGGCTGAAACTCGCCACCACCGGCCCAAAAGAGAGAGTGTCCGGTTTCCTTTGAAGGACAGTGTGAAAAAGGCAATAAAGGTATGTTTGCTTTGCTATATTAAAAGTTGTGAACACAAATGGCCATACTATTCACTGCTCACATACCTGTATCTGTAAGTAATTTGCACATCATGAAACAAAATGAAATATAGAAAACAAGAAGTTGCCTGACTTGCAGAACATGTAAAATGGTAGGTGGAAATGCCACCTTCCATGTTCTGCTTTCCCTTCTGCCCGAAGTCATTCCACAACTGAAATAACACTTGTGTTCTTTGCTTATAAAGAGTGTAGGTCTAATAACCAGTGTGTAATCAGACCAAAAGACCTTACAGAGCAACCTCTTGCAGATTCAAAGAGTAAGCAGCTTTCCCTGCTTTGGGCACAAAGGAATCCTGAAGATGTTTTTCTTCGCTAATATGACTCTATAGCTCCTTCCCAAGGGTATAACTCACCGTTTGGGAGATAATGAGAGTTATGGGAATGCACACAACCTCCATTTTGCTCCCTGAAAGTTGTGAAATAAACCTATAAACTCATTCCTGTGAAGAACTGGTGTGCTAGAAATGCGTTAGGAAAGTTAGGAATGAGTGTAGACAAATTTACTCACTCCCTCTTTCACTTCGTAAACCCAAATATCCATAAATGGGCCTTTACAGTTGTAATTAGTGTTTAGAATTTGAGCCTCATATACAATTGTAGCCTGTGCATTTACATTACATCCGTGTTTCTCTGATTGGTTTCCTCTGGGCTTCCTAGTCCAGCCTCGAATTGATTTGTTCGATTTGAACTGCTAAACCGAACCGCGGGCTCCCAGATGTCCCACTGAACATTTTTTGTTGGAAGGCATACCTAGATGTCATACATTTGGGCCCTTGCAATAACGTAAAAAAAAAAGATGACGCTGTATAGACTTCATTTTGTGCATCCTTTTGTATGGGCCATTCTCTGACATGAGTTGCTTTGGTTTCACGATGTCAGGCCAGTCGCAACAGGTCGACTTTTGCAACGTGTCCGCGGAGAGAGCAGCGGCCCGCTACGGTCACAAAGGCAACGACGCAGCACCTGAATGGAACGATAATGAGACACTGGATCCCTAATGATAACCGAGTGTTTATGAAAGGGAGGGGAGGGGAGGGGGGGGTCACCTGAGACGGCCGATCAATAATAGAATAGTTGTATCCCGGGGCAGGGCTGGGACGAGCTGAACCCAGGCG
>OMNZ01120406.1:7718-22177 GCA_900303255.1 Lesueurigobius sanzi
ATGCATTTTTTACTTTATTACATTCATTTCTTCCTTCCTGCAAAACTTTGAAGTTCTGTCTAATGTAGATGTCTCACTACTTTCCTCCTTCACCTGTCGCTCTGTGAGAGATAAAGAAAAACAATGTGGCCTCAGCATTTTTATTGAAAATCATGTTATTGTCACTCATGGTTCTGTCCTACAGTGTCTCTTCGTCTCATCTATTGCTCCTAGTGAATTTTAGGAGCAACAAATAAGACTCGTGAGACTGTATTATATTTACTCAGAAGTAAATATAATGTAGATGTAGATGTATCACTACTTTCCTCCTTCTCCTGTCGCCCTGAGACAGATGCAGAAGTACAATGTGGCCTTAGCATTTTATTGAAAATATAGAGCACATAAAGTGTCTCCTCGTCTCATCTATTGCTCCTAGTGAATTTTAGGAGCAACAAATAAGACACTCCTGAGACTACAATGAGACTAACATGAGATCTCCTTTTCGTGTCTGAGCTTAGAAAGAGCTACATTTGAGCAGTGGAGATTTCCTCTGGGAACTCACAGTCTCCAAATTCAAAATGTTCACTCATCTCTATAAGAACTAAATTCATATTTGTTAAGCATAGTAAAAAAAAGAATGTGTTACACTGACAAAGCAACTTTCTAGATACCAAGAGCATTAGATTGCATTATTTATGGCCACTGTTACAGCCACTGCTGCCCTAGAACTGTCTGATAGAAACATGGCAGCCAAACAACCTCTCCAACCACCAGTTGCTCATTCCACTCATGCTACATTCACCCGAGCAGCGTGGGTGAAGTGTCTTGCCCACAGACAATGTCAGAATGTACTGCTAGGAGCTGAGATCGAACCACCGACCTTTGGATCAGTGGGCAAATCTTGGCTGGAAATGAAGTAGCAGTGATAACAATAGTAAGAGCACCTGCAGTGGTAATGTGTCTGATTAATGATGATGTCAAAATGGCCTCTAAATGTTGTTTATGTCCCGACTGCGATTCCCCTCACCTGCGTCGGTCTTCTGTATTTCCTGCAGGCTGTGACGTGTGCGATGACGCTGGCGTGGCTCTCCTTGCTCACGTTGATGCCGTTCACCTTGATGATGCACTGTCCCGGGTGCAGACCGGCGATGGCTGCCACCGTGCCTGGCGGAAGATGCCAACGGATCAAGGACGAGCGAGTGCCACACATTATAATGAAACTGCAGGTGCATGCTAAATCAGGACAACACAAGTGTCAAATATTCCACATCCTGTACACAACGTAGGCTTCCCTTTTTCCTTTCTTTGTGTTTACAACATTGTTTCCTGTTTGGGCAGCTTCGGAGCACCGTGAGAGAGAAACGTGCTGATGGGGGGAAGTTGTTTATCTGGGATAGACGGGGGGGCTCTCTCAGGGATGTGATTCAGACCATAAGAAAACTTCAAGGTTTACAGCTATCACAAGGAAGCGCATGTTAGACCAAATACTCCTCTCGGTTGTTTTCATAGCTCCTTAAACACACACCATGCATACCATGGGCTGCTGTGTACACAACTGCACTGTAAATCTGTGGGCAAACATTCATCTTATGCAAGAGTATAATGCTACACAAAGGTTTGTGAAGTGATGCTGTGGGAAGTCAAATGTCACAATAATAAAGATATAGTTGCCAGATTGAGATTGGGTCGGCTGTATGTCGTCTTTCCATAGAGACACAAGTATCTGTCATATGAGCCGTGGCCTGGAATAGGGCTGCATGAATCCAGATTCAGTACACAGTGCACATTTTAGACATATCCAGGAACATTAACGTTTGAGAGAAGGCTGAAATATGAACTGCCAGACTAATACAATAATCACATGCCTCTCAGAACATGCTTGTGTAGCTCCAGACTACAGGGTTAGCAGGTTTTACACATTATAAATCCTAATAAGATGTATTCTAAAGGAGTTTGTTGCATTGTGTTTCCTAAGTAATGACAGTTTTTGCGATTTGCTTTTTGTGTCCATTGAAATTGTAATTTTCATCTGATTGTAATTAATTGTACAGACCTAATGTGGACTTTCAGCTTGACCTTGGTAGAAATGTTTAAAACACACCACTAACCACTAGCACAGTATATTGATAAACAGCAAATACCAAGCAGTGCTGTTATAGAAACAGAGGAAATTACAAGAACATTTTCCCTTCCTCCCACTTAGTCCAATTACTAAACTTTATGTGGATATCCGTGCGGCCAGTAAAAAAGTCTGAAGGCCATTACCTGCCCTGGCTGATATCGGCCTGCAATGGGGCTGCAGCTGCTGTGACAAAGCCTGGGATTTCACACAACAACTCTGTGTCTTTGGAGATCAGGGCTCCAACTGAGGCACCAAGGATGTTCTCACACCATCAATACTACACACACGTCCACACAACTTACTATCACATGCAGGTTATTTAAGGAAGAGAAACAAGATCTAATTCCCTCGAGAACTGCCAGTCAAGGCCATGAATTGTTTTTAGATTGGGCCCCATTTTGTGCCAACAGCGCTGCAAAACATACTGTGTCAGGCTAGGCAAACCTTTGTCACAGAATAATTGGACAGCTTGGAAAATGTGAAAGGTCGGGCTCTTGACAGGAAGAAAAGAGGCTGATAACTAGGTAATTTACAGTTTTGCCAGCGCCACTAACTGACCAGCTGAGCCACACGGAGAGAAAGGGAAGGGATTGGCCAAGTCATGCTCGGTCCTTAACTGTGACGAGCCAGCTGTTGACCAGCTGTGCCGAGGCACAGCTCAGTGACAGACATACACAGAGACAGGCTCTCTCTCACCTCTCCCAACAGCATGCACCACAGATGGGCCAAACCCTCGGATCTGGAAGCCCAGGCCATCCGCTGAGTCAGGGATCTTCACTGTTCTAGAGAAACAGCAATGCATCAAGCTGTCAGAAGCCTGATAACAGTGCAATTGTTCTATACACACAATGTCACACACTACACAAGATATGGCGAGTATTCAACATCTTAAAGTACTGTATGTTTACTGTATATAGTCATATTACAGCTAAATGGAACATTCATGTTTAGTTACTCTTACAAATGGGTTGGAGGGTTGGGGGGCAATAACTACTCAACTTAAAGTGCATATAAATGGTTTTAATGACTTTCTAATTATTCCTTAGTTTGATGGGATGCTGCCTGTGGTAAAGTATTACAGTTTTAAAAATTCTCACACAAACTACTCTGATGAAGTTAATTTAAATGCCATTAACCGGCTTGCTAATATTCCCGTAACAAGCCTGCATGATGACTCACTCTCGTGGTTTGGTGCTGACCAGAACACTGATGGGACCTTTGCTGTTGAAACACTGTCGCAGAAGGACCTCCACCTCTGAGAAAGGTCTGAGGAACAACAGGTCTCCATTGATGGCAAACAGCTTCCTGCCCACCTCCAGGCCAGCCATCTAAATAAAACATTATAGATATTGGTTTGCAAAAAGTCCTCTTTCATATGAATGAATGTTACTTCCTCACCTCTGCTGCCGAGCCCCTCTCCACAGACTTGATGATGGGCACCCTGTTTCTCTCTTCTAGAGTAAAACCGTATCCTCCTTCGCTGGGTCTTATCTGGGAGAAAAGCCCCATTTCAATCAACTAAATCCCAGCAAAAGCAGCGGACCAAGATGTTCTCACACACCCTGAACACCAACAAAACTAGCAGCTATTGCCACAGACAGACAGAAGAGGATCCAAGCCACTGCACAGAATTCTTTTTGAAGACTTAAAAGAAATGTGTTATGCGTGTTTTTGGCTTGCTTTGAGAGCGTTTTAACAAAGTTGTGCAGGTTATAGAAAACACAGTGAAAGGGCATAATTAGTGAGGAAGAAGCTGTTCACCAGGAGAGACTTGGCGATGACGTTTTCAAGGATTTTCAGGTCGTGTTTCATTGGTTTGTGTTTGGTGTTGGAGCCCTCCATTTCCTCATCCGCAAAGAACCGGAACAACAGGGGCTCGTCCTTGAAGTCACTCTTCTCCAACACTGAGGAGGAAAAAAAGATATTCTATATGTTAATGTAAAATTCTAATATAAATTATAAAAAATCCCTCAGATGAAGTAGAAAAAAAACAAGTTTCTTTGAGTCTGTCACAAACCCATCCTTTTAATATGATGCTGATGGTGCCAGTAGTTTTAATAGTAGCATCATTAAGGCAAACACATTTCTGGCACGTCATTTCGAATTATCCCAGTGAACATGTAAAAGAGAGGCTGACGGCAGCTGTACTGTCCCATGGAGCCATTTACGTGAGGTTTTGAATGAGGTTGAACTGTGCGCAGTTAAAGATGGTTATAACATGGGAGTGCGAGACACGGCGTGACTCATACTGCACTAAGCATGATGTGGGCTTTGGCACGGACTAAGCAGGCGCCAATAAACAACCAGTTACTATAGCGACTGCCCACAAGCAATGGCAAATAACAGAGGCGTCGGAAAGGAATAATTTTACTACAGTACAGTAAAGAAGTACTGGTCCACGTAGGTACCTTTCACTTGTTCATTTTCTTTAAACCAGAGTAACATTTTGACCCATTAGTGATTTTTATTAATCAAGTTTTGAGTTCTTCATCTTTGTCTACAGTACAAGACCCTAATAGGTGTACTAGCTTTATGCGTAATTGCTAATCATATGTTTAAATACAATTATAAGGCCATAGTTCAGACTGCACATACAGAAATGCATTCAGAAGAACAGCGACTCAATCTATTCCTGTGTCAAAGGGAATAAAATTAGGAATGGAAACAGAACAAGAGGCCTGTGTGCTATAAATGAAGCTAAATGCCAAGCAACCTCAGTTGGGAGTCAACAGAGAATCTCTCCACAATAAAGCGGGGCTGCACAATTAATCCCAAACAAATCAAAATTGCGAATTAATATGGGCTTCTCTCAAATATTACTCCTCCTGTATGTGTTCAAAATAGCTTGCACCTAATCATAGTATCAATACTTGCCGGAATATTCACAATTTGACAATCATCCAAAATGGTTGAGGTACAAAAAAGTGCAATTTCACAGCCCACGAGCGGCAGGTTTTTTGGTTTGTTGATATCCTCAGCCCATACCGTGATGCATGAAGCCATTGTCGCACAGCTCCACTCCTAAGATCAACGCCTCCTCTCTGGTTCTGCAGTCGCCCTGGAACACGAGATACCGAGACAGAAAAAAAAAAAAAAAACATTGGAGGAATTTAGCAAGTGACAGACTAAATCGAGGCAGACGCAGAGCAGAAAGACGATGAAAGACAATGGAGACAGAACAAAAGACAAAGTGTGGTTAGAGAGCAGTCAAAATGTCACACTCACAACGCCTTTGTTCCTGCCTCCAAATGCCCGGAGGCAGGCAGCGCTCACTTCAGCTTAAAAACAGCCAGAACCACGTCTAGACAGAGCACCATGAGGGCTTATCAAGTCCCCTGTAAGAGCCACGCTTTTCTATAGCTTTCACTCATATAGATGCTTAATGGGCCGACATTAGAGCATTCATATGCACGATTTGAGAATATGCCAATTACTTTTTCGTTCATCACCCACATAGTCCTAATTGGTACATTTGCTGGCAAACTTTTAAAACAGAACCGCAGCAGTTAAATGATGGATGTCATTTATATTGGAAGCTCTTTAAGTCATGTACAGCGCCAGATCCAACGCTCCGAAACAGGCTGCTCTCTTCACATACGGCACTCCTAAGGTTTGGTTGCATGCAGCTACTGAGCTATGTGTCAGTAGCCCTTCACAGAGTCACGTGAAGGGACAGAACAAACTCAACTAATGTATGACTTTTTAAATACATGAATATGAATGATAACACAAAAAAGCCCTCATTCATGACTTTTTTTATACTTGGATGGATGGCTGCTTGTGCTAGTATTATTCACTATTTGCCACATAATTCATCATTAGTACAGGCATTTTTTGCAGTGGTGCATGTGGCCTGTGAACCTGAAAGTTAAATAAGGATACTTTAAAGTCAATGTATACGTTACTTTATAAGATTTGCTTCTGTCAAAAAAAAAAAGCATATGTCCAACAATTTGTATACCATAAATTACTGCTGAGGAAAAAAAGTTCTTTGCCAGTATGTGTACCCCACTAAGGTCCAGAGTACCGTATTTTCCAGACTATAAGTCACCCTTTTTCTCATAGTTTGGCTGGTCCAGCGACTTATACATTAAAATGAGTAATTTCACATGTTTGTTATTTTCACTCTGATTCTGTTCTTTATGCTATAGCTGGTCTCGGATTTTGTCAAATAAATTTCCCCACAAAAATGCGAAATAGTCCAGTGCGACTTATACTGAAATTTCTGGACTATAAGTCGCTCTGAAGTATAAGTCGCACCAGCCAAAAAATGTATAATGAAGAAGAAAAAAACTATAGTCCAGTGCGACTTATACTGAAATTTCTGGACTATAAGTCACACTGGACTATAAATCGCATTTTTGGGGGGGGATTTATTTTACAAAATCCAAGAACAAACATTTTCATCTTGAAAGGCAAGTTATAATAATAACAATAAAATAGAGAACAACAGGCTGAAGAGGTGTACGGTATGCTAACGTAACACATTGATGGTTATTCAGCTACACGAAGCATGAACTACAAACTGAATAGGTGTCTGGTATGTTAACGTAACATATTAATTAATACATAAGTTGTACCTGAGTATAAGTGGCAGGACCAGATAAACTATGAGAATGCATCTTTTGGCTTATAGTCCGGACAATATGGTAGCTGGAATAGGTCATAAGTACATGAGAATATGTAATCTAGGCTTGTCTTCTATCCTTCCCCCAATAGTTATGAATTTTGTACATATAGAGAGTATATTATTTGCAAATTTACACACAGTAAAAATCACATAGCTTACGCCTTACCTGAGCTAACAGCCAGTCTATAAGTTTGTTGGCCATCACCACTGATTTATAAGTCCGCAGATGGTAGTCTTTGTCTCTGAACAGGACACACAACATAGAAAAGTATTAAAAACATGAAAAACATCTGACTTTGCACTAACTGTATCTTGTCAAAAATGTCTAAATAAGTGCTTATTATGCAGCTTCTACAGTCAGCAAGAAGTGTTCACATGAAGAGGCATTTTCAGCGCGGTCGACGGCGGCGGGACAGCGGGCAACAACTCCAGCTGTGCGTGGCCCCTGGGTGCCCCCTCCCTACGTCAGTCTCACATTTACCCACACAAGACCGGGAATAATGCATCTAGGAATGGAGCCACAACTTTCCCATGAACGCAGAGGCCTCCCCAAGGGACAGAGCCGCAGCCTGGGGGAAGTCCAGACCAGAACTGCTGCACAGCTTCTTCTCACATTCACACACACACACATCACACACATCACACACACACACACACACACACACACACACACACACACATGCTCCACACAAGTCAAACACGACATACGAGCCCGGTTAAGCCCGATCTCAGCTGTCTGGACCTCTTCAGAGCATGAGGCGTGAGAGGCTGAATGCTGGCTTCACAATGGTACATTCAGTTGTGTAACTTTATTTGACAGTTAGTGATGATGATAGTGCGAGGAAGAAGGCATGCCAGCCTGCATTATTAGTCTATATTGACCTGTGAAATTCATCAAAATTTAAGTTTGAAGACTTAAAATACCATTCATTTCCAATTTTGTTGTGGGATAACTTGACTTAGAGGTGGGTATTTAAGGTGACTTTCCTGATAACATTGGGCCTCATTCATGATAGAAACTTACAAACAAATTTGTTCTTAAGGCCGACTTAAGAACATTTTGGGCATTCACAAAATTTGTTCTTAGCTGAAAGAGCTCTTCTGGAAGACCAAATCCTAAGAACGATCAGGAGGACTCTTACGTACAGAAAATCATCTCTCTTTAAGAACAGTCTTGTCTTCTTAAGAACGCTTTGTGAGTCAGACTTAAGTTTTTCTAAAGTTTCTCCTAAGTTGTACTTAAGAAGTCTGTTTCTTAAGAAAATATTCATGAATGAGGCCAAATGATCACTGTCAAAAATATTCAAAATTGTGGTGGCAAATTGATAAATTTAGGTCGCTGTGTTTTGCAAAAATATGATAATTGCCTTGAATAAAGCAGAAGCGCAGATGAAAGAACATTATTACACCTGTTTTGAGAGATTACACACTGTATTTAATTGCAGCTTTTTGTTCATTGTCTTTGAAGATATACTCAACAACAACTTTGATATTATCTTGTAGACAATAAAGTTCCTGACTCTTGCTTGATGTGGCCTGAATGTTTGATCTAGCTTCCACTTTAACCCCTCACCAAAAATCAAACGCGCTTATCTCACATCATTAGTAAAAAGGCGCACACAGCTACATACATGATATATGGTCTGTTTCACTAATATTGCCCAGCTCTCCGGCAGAGACCACTGGGAAGCCACATGTTTCCCTAATAGAAACTCCTGAGAGCTGCTGGGCTCCGGCGGCTGGAGCGCACTGTTGCTGTCAAGAGTGAAAAATGGGAGTAAACAGCGGGCCAATGGGCAGCCATATGTCCGGCATCAGGATACCCCAGTCTGAGCAACAGCAGAGGGAAAGGTCAACACTGCACTTTTAACTTGGCAGACGGGAAAAGTTTGGCCTGACATTTAGTCTGAATAAATCATTGACAGGAGGAAAAGTTACATTTATAACCTTGGTTTGTCAATATCAATCAAACATTTGAGTAGTGTTCTTAATACCAGCACAGCTGTAGTTTAAATAAACCCTTTGCTGAATGATTTTGGTATGAGTTTAGTATCGGTTTTCTCACAAGTGTTAATGCTTCCGAAGTTAAAACATTTTTTCCCACAAATTCATCACAATCCTTGTCATACAGCCCTATTCCAAGATTTTGTAATTTATGGAGATTATATATAGTTTCCATCCAGAGTATATTGCATATGAGTGACATTTACAACACAGTACATGCAGGGCAGGTTGCTTAATACCATGCCACTGAATACTTAACATAATGTATAAGGTACAATTCTGGTGCCCCATTTGGCCCCATCTCCTTCTTTGTGCCAGGAAATTCCACCTAATTAGGCCGGGGCTGGTCGCTCCAATTAAAGCGTGGCGTTCCCAAGCTCTGTGATGTATTGTACTGGGCGCTCGGTGGCAGATGCGGCGGCCAACAACCCGCAACTTTAGTCTACACGAGTTTTACATTGAAAAGGTCCTGCTTCAAATCAAATGCCAACCGTCCTGATTAGTGAAGCTATGCGCAAAACAACCTTTAGGCTGAATAATACTAAGATCAAACAATTGCTTAATATACATAGCATTAGTGTTCCCCCCGCAGCTATGACACACTTTTATCTGTGTGAAATTAGAGCTCCCCCTCAGGCTAATGCTACAAAAACAGCTAACCTTGATGTTCCTCTTCAAATGTTATTATGAAGAACAACACGGGAGGCAACACAGGCCAGCAATTTGCGCCAATAAAACGTGATTGCTCCATTTGTAACAGTGAGGGAAGTGAATGGTTCACAGATTGCGCCAGATGAGCTGAAAAACACCTGTTTAGTGTTGTGGTTTGGATGTCTGTTTCACATGGAGATTGGATATCGTCGGCTTATTTACTCTAATTTACGAGATGAGGTGTACTTAAACTCTGAGGAATCTATGAGATAAAGTACACTGACAATTTAACAGTTTAAGTTCAAATTAATTCAACCAATGTGAAAGACTCAGTCGCCACATGTGTGTTTTAGAGAGCAGCCAGATCCAGGCTAAATGACCAGGCCCTGCACTACATCAACACCTGAAGAGGCCACCACCTTCTAAACCTTTACATTTACATTTCACAGAAGACAGCTCACAATTCAAGTCCTCCTTCGTGAACAGATGACTACTTCAAAATTCATTCTCTACAATGAAAAACTCAGGTACGACTGAGCTTACACAAACATACATTAAGTCCTCCCTTCTATTTACAACAAATTTCATATGAAGCAGTGGTGAACTAGAACAGGGATCTATACCAGTAGCTTGGCAGTCCTTTGAAAGTTGCTCGCCAAAGGCATTCTACATTTCTACATACGTTTGATGAGTCACATCTTAGAAGCATTTTTGTTGTTCTGAGCAAAATATCTCCAAAATTAGCAAAGTATAAAGCACTACTGTAATTTTCTTTTGAGTTGATTGATCATCTTGGCAGTCCTAGAGGCCTAGTTGCACGTGTTTCTTTGAAGTATAAGTAACTCGCTGCCATTTTTGTTACGCAAAAGTAGCTCGCAAAAAGGTTGGAGACCCTTGAACTAGCAGGTTAGTTTTTGCTGATTACATTGCCATGACACTATTGCTCCCTGAAAGATGCAAATCATGCTTAGAAATAGGGATGGGAGCCTCTGGATATGTCATGATTCGATACGATACGCGATACATGGTTCACGAACCTTGCGATTTGATAATACTGTCATAATCGATAAATTGCACATAAGAACATAGGCGATAGATACAGCAGGTACAGGGTCTTTACGATTACTGTAAAGCTGCTCACCTGATGACAGGAGTGAAGAGGCTGTGAAGGCGGCAGAACAGACGAACTCCCTATAGCAATACACAAAGATCAGCTAAAGACATTGTTAATTTGAATATTTAAACAATACGTAAACAACCTTGGAGATGACGTCCTGCATGTCGCTCCTGGGATGGTAGGTTCCATCATCAAAACGAAAACGATACAGCACAGGCTCAGGTTTGAACTGATGCTTGTCTGTGACTGAAAGGCATAATTTAAGAACTTATTCGCCTCATGTATCACATATTAGAATAAGTAGCACAGCTTGGTAGTGTTGGACCTCTCCAGATATGGTTTGGCCATAGATAACTAGATATTGCTGCTTCCAGCTCAGGGGGACCTCAGTGAACCTGCTCTTCAATGTAATAACAGTTGGCTCCTGGCTGCAACTGTGTGGTTCCATTACACTCTTTATGCTCTTTATGAAAAGATATTCTATCGTTTCTCACACTGGGACGTTTAACTCACAGGGGCTCCACATTATTCCTCTTTGTCAGAAAAAGCCCCAAACTCCAATATCTTTTCCCCGTGAGGAAGCAATAAAGCACCCCCGAGTGATTTAAGATAAGTTTTGGCTTGGGGCCTCTATGCTTTTGGGGAAGGGAAAAATACAAGCTATGTGCACCATTTGGACTGAAGGAGAAGCATTAGTCAAGTTAATCCTCTGAACGCACCTATTATCCAGAGCCACTGAACAAATATAACACAAACATGACAAAGCAAGGATTAATAAGTGTAATCCCTACCTAAACACTGTGTCAGGGGACTGTTTAGAGGCCTCACCTGCTTACACAGATCTACTGAAGACGTTATTAGCAGTTCTTCATTTTGACACGAACCATAACCATGTACTTTTATACGTGATTCTTGTTCAAGTCAGGCTGTATGAAACAAACTTATTGGTTTCCATATAAGTGTGCCCTCTACAGCGAAATCTTTTTTACACAGGTATAATTAGGTTTAAAAGGCACTATACCTGACCTACAGTGGAAGGAAATTTGTTTTGTCCTCCTTTAGTATTAAAAACTTAGACATTTATGGAAATAATACGGGGCATGTAAATAGTATTTCTGTCAATTTCTTGAGTTTGCAGTCTACTTTTCTTGCATTGTTTCAGGTAGGTTTTCGTGAAATTAGGTACAGTTATGGCAAATAACATTAAAGTCTCCTTGAAGAGTCCCCAGAATAAATGATTCCTTCATTTGTGTCAGGTTATCCTATCAGATAGTGTCTTAAGCAAGTTCCAAGAAACACCAATTTGTAAATTTACACACATAATAAGTTGTAGGGGTAGGGGCGGAGATATGGCAAAAAAATTCACGATTTTCTTTGGCCCAGATCACGACTTCAATTTTAGCACTTTTTATGTGCACTTAGTATGTGCATGTCGCCTTTTAGAGGCAACTGAAGTCAACTGCTTAATTCCCCTTAGTCACTCACTCAGCTTGACAAGAATGAGTAGCAGAAGCAGTGAGTGGTGAAAATAACAACCACTGAAATGCAATATGACGATATCACCAATAAAGCAAACAGGAATCGGATCACAATTTCATTTTTATCTTCAAATCCCCCAGCCCTAGTTGTGAGTATTTGAAAGCTAAGTATTTGCATTTGAAAGCTCTATGTCTGTGTAGCGTGCACAGAGTCCTAGCCAGTTCCAGACCGTGGTGAATGATGCCGTTCTCCAGCAGAGCCTGACCCAGATGAACTCCCTCCTCTGGGTTCCCCGTCTCTCCGATCTCCATCAGCCAGGACACAAACTCACTGGGGACACACAACATGACAGTGGCATGAAAACATACTCTGGGCGAATATACAGCGAGAGCTCCTTCGCAAATAACATGCTTTTAGAGCCGAGGAGCCGGGCCCTGAGCCTCTCCTCGACGGTGTGGCCTCTGTCATTCCTTCAATGAGCTTTCACCAGTGCCCCCACATTTCCCAAATTGATGTAACTATGGCAACAAAGACAACTCTGCCATGTGGTTTATTTACTCATACCGACGGGACATATCTGTTTCTGTTTGCAGGCTTCCCCTCAGATCTATCTCAACTTTATTTATTTAAGACGCGGCACCGAGCTATCAGATAACACCGCCTTTAATTGGGTCTTGGGGCAATGAAAAATGGTGCATAGCCGCGACTGTGAAAAGGAAACAAGCAAACGTCCGGAACGACAAACACAATATCCAGACTGGGATGGCCCACAGGAGCTGAACAGGATAATTGTCCGTAATTTAGCGACAGCTTGTGATAGAGAGAGCTAATGTGGTGAAGGCAGGAGCGTGTCCGATTACCTCCCCCGTGCCCCCTCACTCCGCAAAAAAACAAACAGAGATCCATCGGAATTCTTGCGGGTTTCGGAAAGAGTCACAAACAATTACAGAGGTTGGCAAAAATTCTTCAGTCTTCATCTGTACTCTGTAGTTGAACACAGTACAGATGAAGACTGAAGAATTTTTGCCTACGATGGATAACTCCTGTACGACTGAGAACCTACACAAACGGATTACAGAGGTTATCAAGCCGCTTACATTATTTCAGTATCTTACACTTCAAAATGTGGCAAATACAGCCCTAAACAACATATATTATGGGGAATTGTGGTGAATACAGCTCAGCTTTAGTGTAGTTTGCTCTAAAAATGTAATCTCTGGTTGCAATTTGTGCGATTTCAAAATTGATAACAGTGAAGCCTCTCTATTCATAATGTTTCTATAGTTTTTAAGAATGAACGCTAACGGTAAGCTATGGGCTGTCACGCATATTTCCTTTGATGAATTACTCCGTCAGAGGAATTCGACCACAAATACGATTATACTGCTTAAATGGAGCCCTAAAAATAGCTCTCGGGTCTAAAAAAAAGTGAGAATAGAACAGAATGGAAAACAGCATGTGGAGAAAGAGGCGTGGAGAGGACAAAGCGTTTCACAATGGAAGGAGTGGGCCTAGTTAAAGGCTAAAGGCAATGTGGCTTTTATCAGGGAAACGACCTCCATCTCGCCCACAGATGAACGACAAAACTCGCTGGAGGACCGTAGAGAGGATTGGGAGGACTTCTGGGCCACTAATGGTTGTGTGGGGAAAATAGTTTGTACCCAAAATATTTGATCACAATTCATGTGCATATCGTCTTTTAAAAGGCGCCTAAAGCCATCTGGTGTTGTAGTGGTTTAGTCTTGGTTAAGACCTGTTTTAGTCCAGAGTTTTGACATTATTCCCTCATGGTTTAGTCCTGGTTCAATCCTGGTTCAGTCTTTGATATTTTCCAGGTTTAGACTGGATTTAGACAGTTTTCTCTTGGTTTATTTCTGATTGAGTCCTTGGGTTTGGACCTGGTTTAGTCTTGGTTTAATGCTTTGTTTAGTCCTGGTTTAGTCCAGGGTAATAATCGCTTCGTTTTGTCCCTAGTTTATTCCTTTTTAATTTGGTCCTGGTTTACACCTTGCTTCAGTCTCTGCTTTAGTTGCATTTAGTCCATGATATGGTCTGATTTTTATACCTGGTTTAGACCTAGTTTTCTCGTGGTTTAGTCCTGGTTTAGACCTAGTTTTCTCCTGGTTTAGACCTAGTTATCTCCTGGTTTAGTCTTGGTTTAGATCGAGTTTTCTCCTAGTTTTCTCCTGGTTTAGCTCTGCATTAATCCTGACAGTACAAGAAGAGAAAAGTGTCATATCGCTCAGCCCTATACTCTAGTATGAGTAAAAGTACTACACTTTTATGTAATCGTAGGCAAAAATTCTTCAGTCTTCATCTGTACTCTGTAGTTGAAGTGTAGGACGTTTCGATCTTACTCCAAAGATCGTCATCAGCTACTGAAGGCGTGGCGCACGCTGTGGGTTTATAAAGGCAGTGATCCAGCAGGAGGAGTCAGCCTCTAGGCCCCTCCTCTCTTTGTGCTGAAAGTACCTGCT
>OMNZ01120435.1:0-24901 GCA_900303255.1 Lesueurigobius sanzi
CCTGGCAAGCTCAAAAAGTTTTCCCATACCTGCTTTAGACAGAAAACTTTGAATGAAAATGCCAAATATTTCACACTGACTCCTGAAACATTTGAGAATTACTGTAGTTTTCAAACCTTCCCCACCAAGAGCCACGGAAGAAAAACCTTAACACCAGATCAAAAACAGGTCTAAAACAGGACTACACCGGGTTAAAACTTTGGGCCCAAGCATGTTCTAATCACCAGAAGAGCGAGCATGAGAGGAAAAAAGGAGAGAGAGAGCGAGACAGAGAGAGAGACAGACAGAGAGAGAGAGAGAGCGAGCGAGAGAAGGGCCATGTGAGTGCGACAGCTGGATGTGTTTAATATTTACTGTTGCAAGCCGGTGTTAGTGTTAGCTCCGACTCAATCCCACCAAAATGCCAGCGCCTGATCCTGGTGTGTGAGGGGGAAAAGATCAGACTGCTCTCATGACAGGGCTTAAGACGCTCGGATGGAGGACGACAAGCAGTCAGACATATACGTGAGGAAAAATGAAGCAGGATTCAAGCATCAGAAAGTCACAGAAAATAGATAAAGGCGAGACGCTGCAGATGAATGGGGGAAGAAAATCATTTTAGGGATATCAATTTTTTAAATTTGTGGCAGATTACTGACTTAAATATTAGTCATTTAAAGGTTTCATTACAACAAAAAGAACAACAGGAGATACTATTCGAAAAGGAGTAGGTTGAACTTATAGAAACCTCCCCCGATTACACTTCAGCATATACATACTTTATATACATACATATTATATTTTGGATTATATTTTGCCAACACAAAACAACATCTTTCTTGTATATGCATGAAAATACAGTTCATACATTCCCCAAAAAAGGTTTTACTTTTTGTAGGTATGATGAAGAGGAGCCATTTATTGTAAAAAAAAAAAAAAACAACCTGTTTGGAGACCTCTGATAAAGATTTCGAAGCAAGAAGCAAGGTCAAAAAAGATCAAAAAAGTTCTACTGTAGCATCCAAAAGTTTAGAATAATATTTAGACAAGTCTGATGCATTTTGGAGAAAAAAAAAAAAAACAGACATCTAAACGGAACTTTGTGGCCATAATAAGCAAATGTATGTTTCAGCTTCATGAAAAGAACATCATCTCTAACTGTTTACCATGAGGCTGGATGCCTCATGCTCAGGGAACATGTCACGGTTAGAGAAAGAATGAATTCAATTCATTTCCAACAAATTCTAGGAGAAAACATAACACTATTTGTTAAAAAGGCCCTGCTTTCCAGAGAGTTTCTACATGGACACTGATGATGCGGCAAGCAGCAGCCAATCAGAAGCCCAGCTCTGCCCACAGGGACTCGGGAGTTCAGTAACACAAGAGTTTGCGTAGTGCGTGCAAGTGTAAATCAGAGCTGCAAGGCAGAGACGGCGATAACCTAGCGAGCCTGGTATTTGGTTGTTAGGGTCTGTGTGTGGGTACCTTTAGTTGGGTGTGGTGTTCGAGTACCTGAAACGTAAGTAGACCGCAGTTACAGTATGCGTGCAGTGTGTTTTGATTAATGCTAACAGCTAATGCTAAGTGTGCAGGTCTCGGACCCTTACAGGCCTCAGACCCGTGGGCAAGCCGATAGTCGGCCCATGTAGCCTTTATCTTTAGATGAGAGTGTTGTATGCCAATATTGTGTAGGCCTGTTAAGCCTTAAGAATAATTTCGTGTGTGTACATGAAACGTGACATGTATCATGAAGGATGCTTGAGATCCGAGCCTCGTGCCGGGCAATGAAATCGAGAGGAGCGCAGCTAGTATGACATCACTGTCGCTTTTTTTTATGAAACATGGGAAAAAATCCCTCAAACTAGAATTGTCAAACTGTTGGAAGCCTACTATAGTGTTTACCAGCTGTGGAACTTGCCAAAGTACAGGGACAACTAGATATTATGTAACTCTGCAGGGTGTCTAAGGCCTTTTTTCCTTGAAATGAGAAATGAAAATAAAATCAGTTCATTTGACCTTCCTCTTGCTTCTTTATTCACAATAATAGAAATGTTCAACCAGGGTGTGTAAACTTTCGCATGACCCCACTGTATAAATTAATTTACACTTCTCTTCAACTCATCACAACTTGTTCATCAAATCAAGTCCATAAATAGAGAGACACAGGCTTTTGATAGTTGTCCGAACATACCTTTTTTTTTAATTTAGCTCCCCTTTTAGATAATAAGAGTAGATTTTGAAAAATTATGAAAAATTCAAAATTCAAATCTTGCCTTGTTTTTTTGGCTGTTCAAAACTCTATAAAGCCAGAGATGCAATATTCTCTCTGAAAAACACTTCAAAATTACAAGGTTAGAACATTTGGTGCTACTAAAGTGGAAATTTGCTCATAACAATGTGAGAAAAATGCATTTTGAGGAAAAGGCCTTTAAAAATAAACTGTACATCTATGGATAAACTTGAATCAGTGCAATAATGAAATATCTTATTCTGAAGAATAGGCTTTTTTTTTTTGTCTGTTTCCATGTGAACATAGTATATACAGTATATGTAAAGAGAGCAAACTGGCCCAAAACCTGTAAAAATATAAAAAGTTTTGCCTTCAGTGCCTCTCCTTAAACTTAATAGCCACAAAAACCGCTCGCTGACGAGTTTTTAGACACTTAACAACTGGGCTTACTTCATGTTTCAAGCTTTGAGTGTGAAATCCCCCCCAAGTGAAAAGAATTAACGGAGGAACCCACTGAACTTTTAGGCAAACAAGGTGTTTTATAAGAGTCTGTGAAAAATGGTACCGCTCTGCCACGCACCGAGCTCGACGAGAAACACCCCTGTGCCTCGCTGCGTGATTAGGCGAAACACCATCCAACAAGTAAAGGTTAACAGCGCTGCGAAGAAGCATGGAGCAGCACAAATGTGAGACGCAATAAAGGTATAGCAGCTGAGAAGCCTTCTAGCATGTGTTCATGTTTGAGATTCCTTCGGTTGGAGGTAGAGATGCACCGATAACGGTACTTGGGGTTTGAGAATCTACCGACATCCGATACCGGGAGAATTTTTACATATTTTGACATATTTTGACATATTTGTTGTTTATGTAAAGAAACTGTTTTGTATTGAATTAATTACTGACGTGTTATATAGAGAACTTCCAACTTAAAATAATCCCAGTGCAAGAAGGAGTGCTACTGCATGCTGCAGCAGTAAACTTTTAATCACTCCTTTTCAAATATGCATCAAAAATAGAAAGATTTGCGTAGCGTTCCTCGCTAGGGCTGAAACAACTAATCGATTATTGAAATAGTTGTCAACTATTTTAGTAATCGATTAATCGTTAGTAATATACAGACTCAGAGTAAGAATTACATCAAAATTTTGTATTTTTTGTGAAAAAACTATGTTCACTCTGAAGGCATTGGTTCTAGAAGTTTTTTTTGCAAATATTTTTGCTCTGATTGTTCCAAATCTTGGATCATAATCTAATCCGAGCAGAAAGAGGACTCTCTCGCTCTCACTTTTACAATCCCAGAGTGAATTTTAGAGGTTCTTAGCTTTCAAATGAGGAATGACATGTGGAACTTGTACAAAGAGCATCCTACAAACATTACCTTTAACTTCACTCCATCAAGACGTCCTCAAACGGTGTCACTTTAGCTTCATGGGCAAAAAGCTTTCAATGACACTTTCCATGCACCTTTTTGTGCCAACCGATTAATCGATTAATCGAAAAAATAATCAGCCGATTAATCGATTACCTAAATAACTGTTAGTGACAGCCCTATTCCTCGCCTAAAAAACTGTTCATCCCCTTAAATATGATGGCAAATATCTATTTGGCCATGCTCTGCGTTGTCCAATCGCTGAGGAAAAAGGTCTTGCTAATAATAAATGCGCTCATCTTGTTTTGTCGTCTTCTTCTTGATTTGTAACCTACAGCGACACACTTGAAGCGAATTAATCACACGTTTTATGAAAAAGGGTTCGTCTTGCGCAACTGTGGCTTTCAACGGATGACTCACGGAGCTCCTATTCAACGAGAAAGAAAGAAAAAAGCTTCATATAGAGCTGTCAAGGTAAACCGACACTTCAGATGACAGCGGCGTGTGGAGGAGGGAGAACTTCTACAGGATCGGTACGCAAGTAAAGTCACGTTACTTCAAAAGAGTATTACTCGAATGGATAGTTCTAATAGAAACTGTATTGAAGGAGCCATAGGAATGAGAAGGAGAAATGTAATTCGAAGCTCACGGATGTGGAGAGTTAGCAAGCCGGCCACTCCGGTGTACTTTATGAACAATGTTTTAGCTGTTGTCAACCCATCAACCCCATTGAAAGATGTCAAAGCCCAGTTACAAATCATGAATGATTGTACAGACATATAGGGCTGCGAAATGAATGGATAATCGAATCGACATCGCAAGTTTTAACCTGCAATAACTTTTTAACTTTTTTGAGGCTGCCCCAGAAAGGTGCTATTGAACTGATTCTGGTCTATTTTACTTTTTCTCTATTATTGATGTCGTGCTGCTGAACCTGAAATGTGATTAATGAGGGCAGTGATGTATAACAGCAGTTTTGGAAGTGTATTTTGCTAAAAAAAAAAAAATGTTTTAAATGCAATTGCAATATCTGTCTGAAATATCTCAATTAGGTTTTTGTCAAAATCATGTATGGACCTTTTGACATTTGAACTAAGATGAGACATAGTGTGTAAAAGTGGCATCTTAACTAAATGCCAAATCATTTCGGTTTTCTGCTTTTTTTGTGAGTCTGCTCTTGTAATATGTTTGATGACAGAGAAATCACAGAAATTGTATACAGTAAATGTCATGAAACATTACATGCCATTTCTCGCCATACTTTTATATAGGGCCTGGCTTTATCCTTCATTTAAATGAGTGAGAGAAGGTTTGATTACGCAAATAACGACCAGATCCAAAACGTTTTCAGCTTCATTTGTTGCAACAGACTCGGTTAGCTCACAGCATTTGATTTCTATGGAAGCAACAACTACTACTTCAACCAATATGACATTTACTACAACTACTACTAGTATCTAACATGTCTGAGCTTTTTTGGTCTAAGAAATGCTGACTAATGAGCAATTGTTTTTTTCTCCTGAAGGATTTTACAGACAGTGTCCCTTAAATTTATTTTACAACGTTTTAACAGAACTCTCTACACGAAAAATGGAACATTTCATGGTAATTTTCTGCCAGTACTTTTGTCTGTTGTTTTACGGAAAAGTCTTCTTGTTATCACAGAAGATAAAATGTCCAATGCTCTTGAGAGGTTCTATATTTTGTTTTATAACGTCAATGTAACCCATGTTAGTATTGATGTTTCATTGTAAACATAATGAATAAGGGCTGAATAAGGCTTTCTGAACACACAAAGGATCTGTACTCTTGCCAAAAAATGCATAATGAAAAAGAAAAAAACATACATAAGTCACATTTTGCAGAATAGAGGACAGGCTGAATGGGTGTAGGTTATGCTAACGTAACACATTCATGGTTATTCAGCTACACGAAGCATAAACAATGAACTGAAAAGGAGTCTGGTATGTTAACGTAACATATTAATTCATATACAAGTCGCACCTGAGTATAAGTCGCAGAACCAGCCAAACTATGAGAAAAAGTGTGACTTATAGTCCGGAAAATACGGTATTATTATTATTATTATTATTATTATTAAGCATGGCCCCCACTTTCCATTACAGTGGCATCTAGGGATCCAGGATCAATTATTTTTAGGATTTTGTATCAGAAACTTACCAAAAATCCCGAAACTTACCAAAAACAATTGATGATGGTGTGTCATAGAAGCCACTGTGATGGAAAGTGAAGGTGCCAGGCTGCACCCATATAAGCCCTGGGCCACTAAAAGGTCAAAGATGCACCAATAGCAAGGTTGTTTTTCGCATAAAAAGTTGCATAGTGCACCTTTAAAAGCAATTTGCGCAGTGAAAAAAAAATCAAATTGAGCACCTTAGGGCTTCAGCAAATGGGGGGCAAACGTTTTAAGCTCCTGCGATGGAGACGAACTGAATATTCAGGTTCATTCAAACACACATTCATTAAAAACTAAACTGCAGGTATGTTTTTTCATGACAGAACCGCATTACAACAACTAAATAAAAGCTTGAAAAGTGAGTTGAGCTGAATGCCAGGCCCTTTCATGTCGCCGAGCTGTTCTTGCCTTGTACTCTCCCCAACATTAGTGCCATAGCAACAGAGTGTGTTTGAGTGGCTCCGAGGAGAGAGGGACGAGCCCGAGCGATAGACTGCCTCAGCACAGAGCTCCGGTGCTGGTCCCGCCGCACCTGCCATTTCTGCTCATGTTTGAGGTACAAGCGGCGCACAGTCGGCCGGCGCGCACTGCATTATGCATGATGTTTGCAGATTGGAAAATTACATTCAAGTTTAAAGAGGAGGGCGCACCACGAGAGCAGGGCTGATATCAACTCTGGCTTAAGGAGGTTCGGGGTTTAAATCCAGAACAAGGCAATTCATATACATCAATACACTCTATACGTACAAAAATAAACAAATAAATATGATGAAATGAGGGTTAACTATTGTAATTGAGAGCAAAAGTGAGTGGTTTCTTTACACAGCGGATCAGAACCTGCTCATGGATCGTTTCATTCATTCATTTCATTTTTTTATTCATTTCAATCATGTTAATTATTGTGTTTACAGTCGTGTTAATTATTCTTTTACAAAATAATCAAAAACAGTACACATCTCCACAGAACCTGCTCAGACCCAGGTGAGTTCTGGTACACGATGCACATATACATGCGGCGAGGAAGCCGTTATCACAAGTTTCCCCTACGCTACAGTGTTTTTTTGTAAGCAGCAGCCAGGCCTACTGGGACGCACACCGCGGCGTGGAGATATGCAGCGCGCATGTAAACCAAGTCAATCCATTAATATGCACGCCATTGACCCTTCTCTTGACACCAATAATTATTAGCCTGTGTAGCAAAGACAAATAGTGATGTTTCCTACACCTCATATATGCTTCGTATATGAGGTGTCCCTGAGCAAGTTGAATAAATGAGGCTGGCATCATTGCAGTAATCTCTCTTTCATTGGTTCATGGTTTGACCACGAGGCCTTAACCAGCCCACAGTCCAACCCACTGACCGCGCCAAGACTGAAGCTGATCTTACCGGCTCAAACTCCATCTACGCCATCGCTGAAGTCAAGATGCAGTGCGTCTTGATCCCCAAAATCTGGCCCTAAATGTACTTCATGCCTCGAAATAGTAATGCTGCAAACCAATTTCCCCTACAGGACAAATAAAGCTTCTATCTAAATCTATCATCTAAATATGATCAGTTCTCTTATTTAAGTAAGAAAACTGAAGACTTGCCTCCACTTTAAATATCTACAGTATATGACCATGATAGACGAGATCCAACAGCGAAAAGGTCTTGCTTCAGATTTTTTTCATGAAAATGCATAGTTGTACAAGTCACATACTGTACACATTATTTTTCCAATGCTTTAAACATTTCCGTGATCATATTCTTCTTGAGTTGTAACCTTCAGCAATAAAGGAGAGACCAGGGATGATTGTAACACTTTTTTTGCTTGAGGGCTGTAACTCACTGATCGTTTGCGCTATGATTCTCAAACTTTTACACAAAATTCCTACATTTGTTGGCTACAAATAGCAGCTCATAAGATTCCTATAATCGCAACACAAATACCATGAGATGGTGTCAAACCAGAGTGCCGCTGTTACAACCATCCCCACTAGCGGGTTGGGCTGTAACACCTGCTTAATCATGTGTTACAACCATCCCCGCCGCGTGTTCAGCTAATGGAATGGAAAAAGAGGGCTGGAAATGCATTTTAATATTTTGGAAATCTTGTGAATAAGTCAGCAAATTGAAATGCCTAAAACACAAATGAAGACCCAAAAAATTACTTTCTTGTCTCAAAATCAGTTTTTTGCATCAACTAATAGCCTTCATGAGATTAGAGAGGAAAGGACTACAGATTAATAGGTTCAACTTACACTTATCTGGACTCTGATTGGTCAAAATGGTGCTGTTACAGCTCTTACAATCATCATAACCTTAACCGGACATAACTGTTGCTTTTAATGACTCACAGAGCTCCCAACAAGAAAGAGCTTCATATATAGACAAACTAGAATTTTCAAGGTGAACCAACACTTACACAAACACAATCGACAATACTGCATGCGGCAGCTCGCTACGAAATGGCTAGCACTGTCACACTCTCTGGAGCCTTCCTGTGTGGAGTTTGCATGTTCTCCACATGTCTGGGTGTATTTCTGGGTATAACATTTCTACTAGGGCTTAATTTAGTTCAGTCACATTCAGTTTAGTTAGGCTTTGGTTTTTAGTCTTATCTTAGTTTTCCTGCTTTAGACCACTTCAACACCTGGTTTAGTCTTTAGTCTTGTCCAATAGGTACATTAGGAGGTGGTAAACTAATATGTGAGTTTCCTCTTACAATTACATCACATTGAATGGTTTACACCTCAATGTGATGTAATTATACACAATGATAAGTCAACATAAAGGCAGATGTAAAACAATAACGTTGAATTTCCAAGAATAGTGAAATTATACATCATCTTAGTTTAAAGCTTACTTTTATTCCAATTTTTACATGGCAATTTAGTCCAGTTTTACTTGAAGATTGACAGCTGCGTGTTACATATCTACTCTTTCCAGCACTGATTCACAGCAGGTCGTGACCAGCAGAATTACAAGCTGTAAAATGAGATTCCTGAACAGAGAGTGCACTCCTGTAGTGGAGATAGCCAGGGCCTGGAGCGGGGTAGTTCATCCACTTCAGACAGAAACACCTCCTCGGGGAGCTGTTCAGAGCATGTTGAGCTGAGATAAGACTGGAGGCTATAGACCCACTGAAATGGACACACTACGACTCCTTTAGACCGCCAAAACAGGAAGACTTTTAATAATAGATTTAATAATTTGAGAAACTTTTGCTAGACGCTGATCACTGCAGAACGGCAACACACGCACACACACTATGGGCTTTGGAGATGCTCTGAGCCAAAATCACCAGACAGTAAAATAAAATGAGTGTGCATAACAATTTCAGGTGGAAAACATTTTAAATATTCTTTATTGATGTTTGTTGCACTATTATTGATTGAATTTCACTAAAATATACAGCGTCTTTTTTTTCTCCAACCTAGTTCCCCCCTGCATTGCCCTAACCATAACCACATCCCTTTTCCTAACCCTAAACTTGACCATAACCCTGTCCCTAACCTTCTCGCCTAACTCGCCCTAACCACAATTAAAATTAAAATATAAACTTACTAACTCCAACTAAAAAAAGCCTCACTAGGAGTGTCATCCAATGAGAATGTGCGGGGGGCGGGACTTATGGCAGAACTGGGTCGGGGAAAAAATTAGGCAAATATACAGGTTTTTTTTTTTCACAATCAAACTCAATATTATGAATAAAATAAAAAAAAATAAAAAAAAAAACATCTTGCAGAGGTCCCGAACCCCACTTTGAAAACCTGCTCTGCTCTAATCACCTGCAAAAATTACCTAATAAACCAATTGATACTTATCGTTGTGTTGTCCTTCTGCGTCCTAGAACTGTGAGAGTACACTGCAAAAACTTATCTAAGATACATTTTCTTGAAATTAGATTATAAAATGCAAGTAAGTTAAATTATCTGTCAATGGAATAAATCTTTTTTCAAAATAAGAACAAAACATCTTAAGCTGGCCACTCACATTGTACGAGTGACATGACCCAGAGCGGTGTGTGGTTGCTACAGTTACAGGTTTGATCTGCTTTACTCTCCTCTCAAACATCACGTATAAACCTCCAAACATTCATTTAAATGTTTGGAGGTTAATACATGTTTGGAGGCTAATTTCAGTGACAGACGAAAAGTAGCCCATCTTAAATTACAGCCTATAACCTTGATTTGTTCACCTCTGTGCACTCTGCCCGCACACTCTCTCTCTCCTCCCCCGGCTCCTGTAGCTGTATTTCACCACGTACGTGCTAGAGGTGGGCGATATACATGTATCGTTTGGACGATAATATCCAAATTGTTGTTTGGACGATGTGCAAAATTGGAATATGGAATATTTCATTAGTACAATCCGACCCCCCCAAACATGAAAATAGCTGACAGCAGTTAAAGAGAACACAAATAGCGCACACTATAACCTTCTAAACAATTATATATAGCCATTTTAATACTGCAGGTTTTTTTTTTTTTACTGTATTTTCTGTTTTTTTAGTACAAAATCAGATTGTTTCTGCAACTACAACAGAGTAAGATGCTACCGATTTGCAGTACAGCTACAGAGGTCTTACCTGTGTTATGCTGCTTCTAAAATCACATCACAGGTTGAAGCTACAATCCAAAAACGTAAAGAGTAAAGCCAGTGTACTGTAACAATTAATAAAATAGCCGTTGTAACAAGTAAATTTCTCCATTGTGAGATCAATAAAGAACTATCTTATCTTATTTCACACAGGCAGGCGACTGCATTTCACCCCAGGATAAACACATGCTTTTTCTGCTAGAGCACCCCTAGTGGCCATTAGCCCAGTTACAGTTTGTTGCAATAATAGGTCAGGTGCAGCAAGTCAAAATGCCAAGGGGCGCCTCTTTCCCAGTTTACGCACAAACTATCGTCTATCGAGATATTATCAGCAGAGCTACATCAGTGCCGGGACCTCACCACTCACAAAAAATATCATCAAACATGTCAGAAAACCCTGCGACCATGCGATTTTGAGTTGTACGTTCGTCGTGAGCAGCTAATCGCGTCTCATAGCCCACTGTACAGTACAACACAGAGATGCACGGTCAAGCTGAAAATTGCAAAACTTGAACCTTGTTGTGTGTCAAATCGTCTCTAAAATCACATAGTGTATGGCCAGAGTATTTGCAAGTCAGATTTTTTTCGTTACACTGTAAGAAAACATAAAAAAGAGTGATCTTATTTCAGGGGAGCTGCTGGCGTTTCAAAAGGGCTGATCTAACCCAATACAATCGTCGAAAAATCCACCTCTGTCAAATTGGCTCAAATCATTACACGTCTTTCTGTTCCTTTGCCTTCTTTACTTTTGGTTTACATTTCTGTGGGTAGCCTGGAAGCATGCAGTAGCCGATAAAGCAGGGCCCTTTCCAAGTAGCTTCCTAAAGGCTACACACGCTGAATAAATCATATTTTAGATCTGAACATGTTGAACACAATCTGCAAACGTTTCTGTGAATGTATCATAGTGTGAAGAGCAGAGTTAAGTCATTTTCTTTTTTTATGTTGAAATATTGTCTTGGCAACTATAGCTTTTGAGTAGCCATTATTGTTAAAGTTGCCGCCTGTATCTATAATTGATCTCATGACTCTGAATGACCCCTAAATCACAATATAGTTTATACAGATAGAGTCGGGGAGTGACTCACGCATAGAGAGGTCCCCATAGTTTCCCCGTTTTGTGCAATCATGTCACTGTGCACAATGCGCTGTGTGCAGAGCATCAATCACTAATCAGACTGAAGCTGCTGGAGTATGGAGTTATTGTGTGTGTGTGTGTGTGTGTGTGTGTGCACGTGTTTACCAAGTCAAGTGGGGACTCGACCCTGCTTAGACAGTCAGACATGTTTATGATGTGGGGATCTTCTGGGGGCAAGAAGCAAGAAGGGAATTAGGGGGGGAATCATTTACAGAAAACTCTGCTAAATAGCGTAGCCTAGTCTAGTAGTTTGATTGTTTTACACGGTTGGAGGAGGATTTAGCGTTTGCACAGCCTGTTGGGGGCCTGATCAGACGTTTTTTTTCTAATTCTATCTGAAAACAACGGAGCAGAGAAAGCCTGCAGCAACTGACAGTTTGTGAGGCTCATTTTGTTCATGGTAAGTCCTAGTGAGTATGAGTTTGTTATTTCAATAAGTTTTTTTTTAACATTCAAGTTTGCATAGTTTCGCGGAATAACAGCCTTTTCTTTATGCAAAATAAATAAGTACACTGATGAATGAAGACTTACGCAGCTTTGCAGTCGCAGTGAGCAGTGATGATTTCGCTATTCTCTTTGGCGATATTGACTAAGCTAAGTAACTAAGTTGTAGCAACCACATAATTTAAAAGTATGAAAAGGCTGTGGGAGCAAATACGTTTTCTTCTTCCTACTCCTTTTCGAGCCAAATATTTGTTATTTGTTTTATTTGTTTATTAGTATTTTTACAGAATGCTCAAAATGGAATTTTGGACAGATTCTCCTTGAACAGAATATTTTTGTATGGCTCAAAATAAAGTATTCAATTCAATAATATGAAGAGATGTGTGAATCTGCTTGCCCATGTCTGAACTGTGCCTTCAGCACGATCACCGCTTTCTGTTTCGCAGAAGAGATTGGCCCAACTTTGCTTGAAAGAAAACAATCGTTGGCCTCCAGACTTTTGAAAGTCCTTAATTTTTCTGTCTGTCTTTTTCTGTTCTCATCCTCCGGTCTTCAGATGTTAAAGTGCTTAAATATATCAGGGATTTTGCCCACTAACTCTCTTGGAAGTGTTTGTCGTGCCCACCATTGTGTTTGTTTTCTGCCACTCAACCACTCACGCATGTGCACAGATGTCAAAAAAGATGTCAACAAAGATCCTCCTATAGCTTTAGTCAAGATTGAATCAAACAATTCTTTTTAGTTTTAGTCTAGTTTTTTGACAAAAATCATAATTATCTCCATTTAATCAACTAAATGTAAAAATAATCTTGTCTACTTTTTATTTTCATTCATATTCACTGTTTCTTGGAACAATGACATGAAAAAAGCACTGTTCGTTTGGCAGCAAATTTAAATGATACAGTATGAGGCACTTTCATGAGGAACTGTGCCACTGAAGTTCAGATTCATCATTTTTTTAGTCACAGTTTTAGTGTCAGTAACTACTTTAAATTTAGGCAAAAAATCTTCAGTCTTCATCTGTACTCTGTAGTTGAAGTGTCGGACCTTTCGATCTTAGTCCAAAGATGGTCCTCAGCGAATAAAGACTTTGTGGGTTTCTTAAGAGCAAACCAGAAGGAGGAGTTAACCTCTAAGTACTCTCTTACTTACTAAAGGTTGGAAAACATCTTAGCCTATTCATACTTAATAGGGCTTATTACTTCTCTATTGTCTCACCCTGGGCTAAGTTCTAAGGTTGTTGACACTTCCCTATGGCCCTGCTCCGCCCAGTAGTCCAGGCTAAATTTAGTTTTAGTTTCTGCAAAAAAACATGACAGTGACTAAAATTATGATGAAGAATATACCACCGGTAGTAGGGGTGGGAGATCAATGTATATCTCAATATTTTGGGGGACTTTCTTGATAAAATGTATGCAAATTTATTGTCAAAAATATAATTGTCATGAATAAACTAAAAGTGCAGAGATTTTGAGAGAGTATATTTAATTTGTATATTTTGGCAGATGTTTTTGTAGGAAATACAGCATATATCGATATTGTAAATTTGCATATCTTATCTTATAGACGATATATTGCCCACCTCTAACTGGTAGTAAGTAATTAAGTAAATTAAACTGAAACTGAATGTAAGTCTATGTAATGTCCCCAGAATGATCATGAACCAGGCATGTGTGTGTGAGTGTGTAGGGGGGCAGCCTGCATCATTTACACAGTGATTTGAAGGAGCCACACTGAGCCTCCCAGGACCCAGAGCTGAGGCGGAGCGTGACTTGCGACTGCCTGTTTTTCTCTCAGATCACACTGGCTTTATTTCAGCTCCATTGAGCACAAGGAAATGCACAGAGACAGAATGATGCTTGTGTAAGCGCAGACATTAGCCGACTATATCAGGGGTTTTCAAACTTTTTACAGACTGGGAACCACTTAAGTAAAAACAAAACAATCTCAAAGATGCCTGAACATCCCCGTAGAGCCGCATTTTGCAATAACAACGCGTAATGAAAGTTAAAAATGTAATAACACTGCATTTTGTAATCATTTTCTCATTTTGCAATAAGTTTTTTTGTGCATTCAAAGAGGCGCTACGAGCGAGTGATTTACCCCATCCCTATGTAAAGGTGCGATGAGGAGCACGATTGATGAGAGCAGGGCGAGACGATTGGCAGGATTTGAGCGACTCGAGCAGGGCGAATGGGGCGATAGACACATCTAGAGCAAAGTGGCGTGAAAACTTCTCCATCGACCTGATCGCTCAAGTTGAAAAATGTCAACTTTTGCATCAAACCGTGGCTCGGGAACCAATCAGGGAATGGATCTGGCTGTGACGTGAAGTGAGGAGATGGGACTGCCAGGTAAAAGTTGTTTCTGTTTTTTAATTTTAATATGTACTAAAACTACGGTAGATCTAGTTGATAGCAATTAGCCCACCACTAATAGGGAAAAGTGACACAAGGATATTTTTCAACAAATCTCAAGTTATTTCATGGCCAATTCTCTATATAAAGTGACCTTTTCTAATGGAAACAGTGTACAATTTAGCTAGATTTTATTGAGCATTGATTGATTTACTAACCGAAGACAGAAGGACAAGCGGGGAAGACAGCGGAGGATAGTGCTAGCTCCAACGCTGGGACAACAGCTCCTCAAACTGGGCCTGGAAACATGGAAATGCCGCTGGTAGCAGCTGTCATCCAGGTGCTGTGTCTTTGGAGGATCTGCTGAACCCAGAGACCGTGCCACTGTACTTTGGCTTTCCTCACTAAATAATGATCGTTGACTCGCTCAGTATAGCATATGTCTGCCATGTTGGCTCGAGTGACAACAGGAAGCAGCAGCAGGATAAACAGCTCCGCCTAGTGATGACGCAGTGAGATATGGGCAAACTTCAATGGCGAATGGATTGATTCAGGCGATTCAGGCTTTCAAAATAATCAGGTGATTTACGCCAGGCGTTTCATGCGATTTTTCTGCTTTCATCGCGTTCTATATGAACATACCATTACGGTATATAATGTGATATAATGCATAGTAAAACACTGTACACCATCAAAGCATTTGTAAATACTTATTTCATCATCTTTATTAATCATTTATAAACACCTAAATAGTGATAACTTTATTGTTCAGTGAATGAATATGTTTAGACCCTGTAAGACAACACGGAAAATTATTTTCCTGATCTTAACCATTCTTGACTTGTGCCTAACCAGACACTTGGATGGTGAACACTGTTAATATGGTAACTGTTCAGGTGTTTATAATTGTTAACATAATTAGTAAAACTGTGTAAATGGTTTATTAGCAGGGAATTAAGTATTTATCAATAGTAGGCAAAGATTCTTCCGTCTTCATCTGTACTCTGTGCTTGAAGTGTAGGAGTTTCGCTCTTCATCCAAAGAGCTTCGTCAGCACTGAGCACTTGGACACCAGTGGATCTCATAAAGCTCATATATACAGTATCTCACATAAGTGAGTACACCCCTCACATTTCAGCAAATATTTCCATATAACTTTTTACTGGCCACAACACAATGAAAATTTACTACAAAGTCTAGTCTGTGTACAGCTTGTATAAATGTAAAAAATTACTGTCCCCTCAACAAAACTCAAAATACAGCCCTTAATGTCAAAACTGCTGGTAACAAAAGTGAGTACACCCCTATGTGAAAATGTCGAAATTGGGCCCAAATAGTAATTTATCGCCCCCACTATCGTGTCTCTTTAGTGTTACAGCGTCTCAGGTGTGAATGGGCACCAGGTATGTTAAATAAGTGTCATCACTATCATGTTCTCTCACGCTGGCCAGAGATGGTTCAACATGGCACCTCATGGCAAAGAACTCTCTGAGGATCTTAAAAAAATAATTTTTACTCTGCACAAAGATGGCCTAAACTTTAAAAAGATTGCAAACCGTCTGAAATTGAGCAGCAGCACAGTGGCTAAGACTTCCAGCTGTTTAACAGGACGGGCTCCACTCAGAACAAGCCACGCCATGGACGACAAAAGAAATTAAGAGCATGTGCTCAGCGTCATATCCACAGGTTGTCTTTGAACAATAGACGTTTGAGTGCTGCCAGCGTTGCTGCAGAGGTTAAAGGGGTTGGGGGTCAGCCTGTTAGTGCTCAGACCATACGCCACACACTACATCAAATTGGTCTACATGGCTGCCTTCCCAGAAGAAAGCCTATTCTATAGATGATGCATAAAAAAGCCCACAAGAAGTTTGCAGAACACTTCCAGACTAAGGACATGAATTACTGGAACCATGTTCTGTGGTCTAATGAGACCAAGATGAACTTATTTGGTTCAGATGGTGTCAAGCGTGTGTGGGGAAAACCAGGTGAGGACTACCAAGACAAGTGTATCCTACCAACAGTCATGCACGGTGGTGGGAGTGTCATGGTCTGGGGAAGCATGAGTGATGCTGGCCCTGGGGAGTTACAGTTCATTGAGGGAACCATGAATTCCAACATGTACTGTGACAAACTGAAGCAGAGCATGATCCCCTCTATTTCTATCTTCCAACATGATAATGACCCCAAACACTCCTCCAAGAAGACCAATGCCTGGCTAAAGGAGCAGAGGATAAAGGTTATGGACTGGCCAAGCATGTCTCCAGACCTAAACTCTATTGAACGCCTGTGGGGCATCATCAAATGGGTGAGCACAAAGTCTCTAGCATCCACTAGCCTCGTAATGTCATCATGGAAGAGGATTCCAGTGGTGACCTGTGAAGCTCTGGTGAACTCCATGCCCAAGAGAGTTAAGGCAGTGCTGGAAAATAATGGTGGACACACAAAATATTGAACCTTGGGCCCAATTTCGGCATTTTCACATAGGGGTGTACTCACTTTTGTTGACATTAAGGGCTATATTTTGAGTTTTGTTGAGGGGACAGTGAATTTTCACATTTATACCAGCTGTACAAAGACTAGACTACCTTGTAGTAAATTTCCATTCAGTTCAGTTGTGGCCAGTGACAAGTTATAAGGAAATATGTGCTGAAATGTGAGGGTTGTACTCACTTATGTGAGATACTGTATATTTATTAATTCATTACAAACTTCTTAGTTGTGTGCAGTGTCCAAATACAGTTTAGTGCTAAATGCAATGTGAACATTTATTATGTGGTTATTATGCGGCACATTATTACAAATTCTGGTTTTATTACACGATTAGTAAGAAATGTATTACATTTTTAACTATTATTACATAATGTGGTTTTATTACAAATATGTGACAGTCATCCACTTCCAATCAATCTGAAAATGTTACGATCACATTGATTTGTGAGCACAACCATTATCTTGTTATAAGATGGAACAAAGAAAGACTGGAGATATTTGAATTATTGTTTCCATCAGTAATTATAAAGGTTTAGAGAAGGTGTATCAGGCAAAATCAACTTTTTTAAAAACTTTTAACCATGTCATACTGTTGATTCCTCAACAAAAACCAATCTGGAGAGATATACGTACAGTATATGTCACAGAGGGAACACGAAACTCCCCTTCACATTTATAAAGCGCATAATCCATCATTCTGTTGATAGCGCCATGGATGTGTCAGCATGCTGTTACTTAAAAGTGAAACCTTGTTGTTTTCATGGTGTCATTTCCACTACTACCTACAGGGGGCGCTTCAGGTCAATTAAAAAACCCTGACCAGCCCAATCTGGTCATTTAGGAAATCTCTAGAATATACAGTAGTCAACATTTTGCTTTGATCAACCACTGGTTAGTCTTTACAAAAATCATTAGAAAAAATGTGATTAAATAAATTTGTCTTGATCCAAAAGCATTTCAAACACAGAAAGCTGCCAATATATTCACACAACAGGCCTGATGTCAGGACCGAAGAGCTCGACTGAGGATGAGATTAACCTTAAAGCCACAGGAGACTGATCTCATTCCCCCAGCAGTAATGCATGCTCTGTCTGTTTATGTATTGAGGCTGTTATGAGTTAAATGAGAATAACAGGAAACAATGGTGACTCCTCTGAGGCATTTATCGAGACACTTGAGGACCACAGACACTAATTAGACTAATTAGGTTATTAATCATGCTCTTATGTAACAAATAAACTAGTGCATGTAACTATGTTGGTAGGATTACGCTACATATTTTGCTCATAGCAATTCAACAAAACATCAAAACACTATTGTAACCAGCACATCTATAGCCTTTTTTATTCTTATTAGTGATGTGACGTTCATGAACGAATCAAATCTTTTGAACGGCTCTTCACTGTGTACGATGAGAACCGACTGCTTGTAGGGAGCCGTTCATTTTTTATTTATTTATTTTTAATTCTGGAGAGAAGCGCCATTTTAGAAGAGGCAGGTGTCCGAGCTGTGCGCACGGCATGTGCCTGCTCTGCAAGTAGACCGACCCCTGCTCCACACATACTGTACTGCGCTAGCTGCGTTTTCACGTAAGTGTATTTGGAATGCCACACAGGCGTAGCGCGTTAAGCACACTCCAACAAATAGGATTGATGCCATTTTACGCATGTTACAGAATACGCAGGATGTGTGTTCGTTATTAGCGATATCAAACAAGCCACGGAGAGAAGACGGAGTGGTAGGAGGATGGAACAGCGATGAGAATCAGGCGTAGGGTGGAGAGGAGGAGCTGGAGGCATCGCTGCTGGAGACAGACAGTATGAGGGGCCACGGGCCAGGCAGCCAGCGGCCAGAGAGAGTCAAAGAAAACAAAGAAAAGAATACGATTTGGAAATCACTTTCCCGGAAAAAAAAGATGGATTTTATTTTATTTTATTTACTATCAGACAACGTCCCAATTTTTTATGTATCACTCTTCAATATATAATGTCATTATATATCATATCATTCATCTCAGTGTTTATTTTATGATTGAAACATTGGTCTTTCAAAATAATGCAAAAAAACAACGGCTCTTTTAGATGAACGGCTCCCGAATGAACAGCTCCCTTCAAAGAGCCATAAGTCCCATCACTAATTCTTATGTTTTTTTGGTTATATGGTTTAGTGAGTTGTGAGTGTGTTCAATGAAAGTATTCTACCTGGGTCATTTAGATTTTGGTAAAAGGGTACAATATTATCCAATGATCTGTGTAGGTTCTCAGTCGTACAGGAGTCCATCGTAGGCCAAGATTCTTCAGATCTTCATCTGAGTTAACCTTTAAGTCCCTCCTCTCTTGGTACTAAAGGTTGGAAAACATCTTAGCCTATTCATACTTAATAGGGCTCAAAATAGAGAGGAAACAAGCCTTCAACTACAGAGTACAGATGAAGACTGAAGAATCTTGGCCTACGATTATCCAATGATGTCGATATGTAATTGGTCATATTTATATTCTACCTGCTTTAGCCCCTCAAAGAGCTTTACACCAAGGAACCACTCACTGTCATTCATGCACCAGTGTACGCAGACACTGGAGGCGGGAGTCGAACCGCTAACCCTCCGGATACAAGACGACTCTACCATTAATAGACGAAACAACTGCACAATATAACCGTGTCCATTTGTTTAAAACAGCCAAAGTGCAAGTGCAAGAAGCATTTAAATGACATTCAGTGCAATTCAAAAAACTTTATCAATCCCCAAAGAGCAATTAACGAAGCAGACAGAGCAGTTTTGAACAAGGACAACGCACAAATTGGATTTTAGCTTCAGAATAATGCAACATCTAAAGCCTCTTCACTAAAAAGCCTGCAGCAACATTTTTGTGTGATTAAACAAAAGTATGTACTGTACCCAAGTTTGGCTCTCAATCCCCAACTTTAGTTGTTGAGTCTGACTCCACTCTAAAGGCTAAATGAAAGCACTGCAAAGATAACACCAATCAAGCTTCTTTGCTACTTTTGCTACTTGGGGTTTGAGTATGTACCGATACCCGATACCAACCGATCCTATGAGATTTTCACAAGAGTTATTCAATCAATCAATCAATTTATTTTTGTAACGCCCAATATCACAACAGGAGTCATCTCAGAGGTCGGTATGGACAAAAACAAATCAATATCAGACATGAAGAATGATCAAAATAAGTCACACACAAATGAATGTCACACACGAATGAAATGTCACAACCAGATGTATTGTCCCGTAAATACTGTAAGTAAATGGGGCATAGCAAGCTTAGAGTATCCCACATCCTTAGACCCTCCTCCACGGCGAGGAACAGCCCTTAAAACCTCGAGGAGAACCATTTTGGGGAGGGATCCTCTCCTATGGACGGATGGGCCATTAAGATCACTTAATGATGAAGTGATCTTATCATTACACTCTGCAAATATGTTATATAAGTAATTCTGTCACACAGGCCTTCATCAGTGGACAATATTATTCCACTACTATCTTCTGTCACAGCTATAGGGGCTGGGTATTGTTCATTTTTTTCCCTGATACTAGTACTTTAACGATACTTGGTTTACAATACCGTTACCCAAACTATACTTTTTTTCCATACCTATGCTAAATTATTTGTCATCTACACGGAAAATTAAATATGTAGATAAGATTAAATTACCCAAATTACCCTTATTTATCTAAATTTGATCTGTTTTGACGAGTTAAGATTTAGTGACTCATTTGACCTGATTCTTGTTTTTGTCTTGTCTCAATAGATTTCTACTGATTTCCTTTTTTATTTAAATTTATTTGCCAATGGGTTTTATTTTCCTAATTCAAGCGAGATCACCTTAGAATCAGTAAAAAAAAATGTCATGAAATAAGCCAAATAATGTAGATGACAGTAAATAAGTCTAGTCTAGTCAAAACTGCTCTAAACAAGATGAATTTTGTAAAATAAAGTCAATTATACTCCTGCTTGATTTTTAGTTTTGTGTAGAACCATAAAACAGAACAATAATGGTACTTTATTCAATAAAATACTGTTTTAATCATTTACAGTATATATCGGTGCATCCCTCGGTCAGACCAGACTGTTTGCCGCTCCAGATCTGGCTCCTGAAGCTGAGTAATTCGGGGCCCAGACCTCTACTTGAGGAATATGAAGAAACAAAACTCAGATTAATACAGATTAATACGCGAATAGACATCTGTTAGATTTCATGGGACAAATGAACTACAGTACGACAGACGGGCGCGCTAGGATACGTTCCCAATGGAAATACCCCATTCTTATGATAATAGTTAATGTATTCCCTGTTAACTGCTCTCCATCTCTCACAGTCGGGTAAAACACTATGGATTTGCAATGCCTCTCCCTCCGCTCCTCCTTGTCAAAGCAGCAGCAGCAGCAGCAGCAGTAGCATTTGGACATAATCCAGCTCATTATCAACACAATGATTCGGCATCTTACACTTCTGCCTAATTATGCACAATGGGAAATCATTTCTCAGCGCGTGCATATTGAAAAACAACAGAAAACTCCCAAATGATAAGGACGGCCGCTCTTCTTATTAGCGCCCAATTGTGATTACAGAGAGCTTTCGAGTGGCAGGATAAACATTATTTGAAGGCTGCTTTGACAGATGGACTGCCAAGGGCCTATTAAATTCATACATCAAAAACTTCCCAATGTAAGGCACGCTTCAGATATCGTCAGACTTTTTATGCTGCTTTTTAACTAACAAGCACAGAGCGTTTCGTGACCGTTTGAAAGAAAGTCTTGAGAAAGTTAAAGGCAAGACGCGCCACAGCTATCTCCGACTCAGGGACCGTATCCAGGTAAAGCTTTGGGTCCACTGAAGCAGCACTGAATGATAAAAGGGCTTTTTTCATCTGCAATAGTGGTTTCCTCGAAGCTGGGTGATAACAAATTGGACTTTTAGAATCTAATCTATGGGCATTTCACACATGGTTTAACTCGAGAGTGCAGCGGGGGCATTTACGGTCAATATTGAAATGCGCATTGAGGTTTTCTCTCAACCTTTTCAACCTGACGTCAGTGAGCTAGAAAGTATTGTGTGCTGTATGTTTGTAAGCTTGCCGGGATGATTTTGGGCAGCAGCTGCAGCACACTGACTGTATGGACGAAGTGTTATTTATAGTAGGGCTGGGGAATTCAAATTTTAACCGAATCGCAATATTAAAAAAGGTAATCACATGGTGAGCTTTAATCGTAAAATTGCGAGGCTAAGATGTCCTCGCACTCTTATACAAACTCCAACACCACCTCTTTCATCAAGGTTCCACTCCTCTACTTCCTCACAGCCTCTTATACCACCATCAGTGTCTAAGCTCTGGGGGAACTCATCCCTACTCAAATCTACCTATCATACTCACACCAATTCATACTGGTCGGTGAGAGATGCTTTTCTAGTTAACAATTGTTAGTAAACCTCATCATAATGCTCAGCTTATGTGTTTTTATGTTGTGCCTGGCCATGTGAGAGGTGTGGTGTGGGTGTAGCTACTGTGTGGGAGGGGAAGTGCCTATCTCTGCTTCTGTAGTAGAAAATTAGCAGTTAGCATGTAGTTTCGAAGTGTTGTGGCATTACAACAGGATCAGGACATGCACTCTGTATGATCACCGGTACTATAGTTAAAGCCATATTTATTTGTTATTATTTCATTCAAATCTAATCAAAAATCAATATCGTTCAATATGGGGAAAATAATCGTGATTTGTACGTCTGTCAAAGTTAATGCTTTAACTCACAATTAATCAAAAAAAATATGAATTAATTAATCATTAACTAATTGCACATACTTTCACTGAACAAACTCCAAAGAAAGTGGTGTTTGGTCACGTTTATAAATGGATTTAACATGAAAAAAAAAAAAAAAAGTGCATAGACTAGTTGTAGCAGTTGGACAAAATTAACCGTTATAATCACATTTCAAAAGTGTGATTAATCTGATTAAAATAATTAATTTTACAGTAGCCACTGACCAGAAAAGTTGTTTTTTGAAGAAAATGGTCAATATTCCAAAATGAAATGAATCCAGTGTCATTATTGTTTTTTATTATGTGTAAGATATTATAAGATATTCAATATTATTATATATTACTATATTATTATAGAGCTTTGGAACTGCAATGTATCATGGGAATTTTGCCACCATTTTTCAGGACCACAAAATGAAAACACAGCCCATTTTCATTATTATTCCCTCGTTGATGGTGCGTTCTAACATGGCAGTCAACCATAATGCATTGCAGTTCCAAAGCTCTATATTCAATATTATATGTAATAAAAGGCCAATATTTCCATACCAACATACACAACCAAGTGCCATATGATGTGTGATCTTTCAACTGCCACCAAGCGTATAGATCAAGATCAAATCCAGACCAAACCTGGTTTAAAAAGGGCCTAACTTAAATGCATTACTAAAGCATAATAATTTTTAAACAAAACAACAAAGTCTAAAAATGCAGATGACACACTGACACTTCCATCTTTGACAGCTTCATTGCCTCTAGATCCATAACAAAAAACAAACAAAAAACACTGTCAAGTAGAGGTGGGACATACGTATATCATCTACAAGATAATATCAAAAATAGAAATCAACAAAAAGATGCAAAAACATCTTCCAAAAGATACTAATGAAATATACTTGATACGTAATTTCACAAATTATGGTGTTTTCCAGCACATATTTTTCAGTTTTCCAAATATATTGCCATTACCAACATCGAGAAAGTCCCCCAAAGTATCACGATGTTAATATCACCCACCCCTAATGTCGAGTCAATGCAAGTTTGTACAGAATAAGAAAACAAAACGCGATTAAAGTTGCATCTCGCTGCCTGGAGATTTGGCAGGATCCCGTGCGTATGGGGGGGTGCACGTGCGGAGCTGGAGGCCCCTCTGCATGCTCAGTAGGCGACGGTGATGCGCTCTGACAGATCGCATGTCGAGCGCAGAGTTACCGTGCTGAGTAATGCGACATTTAAGGAGTCCTGCGGTTTTTTTTTCTTCTTCTCCCCTTGCAGTGAGCGAGCGCGTGTGTGTAGCAGGGTCACTGGATAGACACAACTCTGCTGCTGCTGCGAAGAGGGAGCTGCTCGGAGGGTGAGGCGATGCTCGGAAGTTCATGACTCCGATGTAATTCATCTTATCATATACAGTACAATACAAGAAGCATGTAGGTTAGGTTCCATTCTGGATTATGAATATCAATGGGATTTCCCTGTTTAAGGGGAGACACTGCAGGAAAAACTGTTTTTGTTTTTTTTTCATTCATTTTTTTTAAACAAGTTTGGTCTCTTAACATACTGTATAAATAGTGTAATTAACACACTGATTTGTCATTTCTCCATAGAACCCCCCTTTTCCCAAGGGGCATAGTTGTTGCAAGGAATCATATTCAATATTGAAGAAATACAAAGGGGAAAGGGAAGGGAATCTTATTTGTATAGCGCTTTTCATATGACATAGTCACACCCAAAGCGCTTCACACATGAAAGGGAGGGGGCTCATTCACTCCATGCTGATGGTGGTAAGCTACTATTGTAGCCACAGTTTCCCCTGGGGTAGACTGACAGAAGCGAGGCTGCTCACATCTGCGCAAACGGTCCCTCCGACCTAACCTGGTGTGTGCCAGATTGATATGCGTATCTCTCTGATTTGAGTTCTACGCATTATCAATCTGGAAAGGCTCTCGTACAATCCAGTCGGGAAAGGGAGGGACCATTATAAGCAGTACTTGAAGATAATTGGCTGAAGCGCCTGATGGTAGCCGCCTACCGTAATCAGCGGCAGAGTGTCTCGGTGTGATGTCATAGCACCATGTCCCGCCTTAAACCCCAATGGAGGCACGTCATTGGTCCCGCAGCTTTCGGAGTCGAGCCCGATCGTAAAGGATTGGAGCCTTTCAAGATGTATCCTCACATTTGTGAAATCACAAATCTCGTGAGAATACATCTTGCAACGCAAGGTTACCTCCGACCAACACCAACCAAAGAAAGCAATCCCTTGTAAAGTTAACTAAAATAATAAATAAATAAATAAATGAATAATTAAGAACCCCCTAACTTTGCATTTGGTGAGAGGAAT
>OMNZ01120452.1:0-19617 GCA_900303255.1 Lesueurigobius sanzi
TTATCTAAAGTGCAGGATACCCTTTTCATGTTTTGATAAAACAAAAATATTTTTTTTCCACTCATGGTTAGTGGTTGTGTGAAGCCAATGAGTTTACTCTTTTGAAATGTCCCTGATCTAACGTTTACATGACCTTCAACAACTGCCAGGAGAATTGTTCAGGAGCAAAGAAAAACTCACTTCAGCTGAAATACAGGACTCTCTGAAAAGGCAAGGCAAATTTATCTGTAGAGCACAATTCATACACAAGGCAATTCAAAGTGCTTCACAATTTCCTAAAATTACACGAAAGCAGATACAATCAATCAATAAAACAAATATAATCATTAACTAATTACATTAAAAGTGAAGAGGCAGATAAAATACTTTCAGTTGACATATGCACAGTTAAAAAAGAACCGTTTTCAGCCTGGATTTAAACACTGTCAGAGTTGAGGCCTGTCTCACACCTTCTGGCAGACTGTTCCAGATTTTTGCTGCATAAAACTGAAACGCAGCCTCACCATGTTTAGTCCTGACTCTGGGAACCAGCAGGAGACCACTCCCTGAGGTTCTCAGAGCCCGAGATGGTTCATATGGCACTAACATGTCAGAGATGTACTTTGGTGCTAGACCATGAAGAGACTTGTAAACAAGCAGAGCTATTTTAAAGTCTATTCTCTGAGCGACAGGAAGCCAGTGCAGAGATCTGAGCACTGGACTAATATGGTCGTATTTCCTGGTTCTAGTCAGGACTCGAGCAGCAGCCCAGTGTTTCCCAACCAGGGGTACGCGAGAGGTTAGCAGGGGGTACTTGGATTCATTTCAGATAAAGCATAAGATAAAACAAATTGTATTTTGGATTATTATAGTCAAAGAAAAGCTTTGAACAGCATGTAACTGTAAAGAATGAGTTTCAGTGTATTTAGTTGTCTTTTTATTGATAATTAAGTTTTAGTCATTTAATTTCTAACTAATCAACAAAACCATCGAGGCAGGGGGTACTCATAGAATAAATGATAGAAAAGGTTGGGAACCACTGGTCTAACCTGCTGGAGACAAACGCATGGATTAGTCTCGCTAAGTCTGCTTTAGAAAAAAGATCATGATGCACAAGATGTAAACTTTAGATCAGGGACATTTAACTAATTTCTAGTTGAAAAGCGTAAACAAACAATAAACAGCTTCACGAAACCATGAGTGAAATAAAGGTTTGTGTGTTATTCACATTGTATGAAATGCATAGGTTTTTGAGCTGTATGTTTTTGACGAGGGAATAAGGGAACAACATTTTTTACATAATCTCTGAAAAGCTTTATGCATACGGTAAACCATACTGCAACAATGCTTTAATCATTGCAAACATAAAACAGAAAAATATTATGTTCATAAATTCCGATATAGACATTTCTGGAGGCAAAACGTTTTCATTTGTTTATGTTTTGCTGGGGCTGCCAAAAAAAAAAAAAAAAACTTTCTATAGCACTGTTTCAGAACTAAAACACTGTCACCAGCGCCACACAATATTCTAAATTTAAATCATTCAACTTGTGTTTTGCGGTGTGGTGATGCCTTTCAAAGCTCCCAGCGATCAGGGATTCAATGTCTTCCTCAAGGACCCGACCCGACGTGTGAGGAGGAGGAGGAGGAGGAGGAGGAAGAAGAAGAAGAAGAAGAAGAAGAGAGGGAATGTAAACAACACTGTGTTTAAAGTTAGCATCAGAAATAAGGACATACCTCAGCTTTGATTGTGCCTGAGATAATATATGCTTCCAGTCTCATTATTTCGGTCTACGCTGCATAACATTACATTACACACACAGGTGCAGTGAGCTTTAAAAATATATCTATAAAGGTGGGTTTTTGTGGATACAGACCATAGTAGAAAAGTGAGTGGATGATCCGTTGTTTATATAGTATGCTAACACCACAATACTCTGTCTGCAATTTATTTAACAGGACTTTACTTTAAAACTGTAATACATTCTGTATATAACTAGTTGCAGCTTTAAAATGGAATATGTTTGTTTTACTTATTACTGTCTCAACAATATGAGTTACTTTTAACATTGTAGGCAAAGATTCTTCAGTCTTCATCTGTACTCTGTAGTTGAAGGACGTCCTACACTTCACGGAGTACACATGAAGAGTGAAGAATCAGAGTTACTGAAATATAATGACTAATATATTCCTATGTTTTGTTTAAATTCCTGAGTTACAGAAAACAAAGGACTACACCTGCACTTCTGTAACTCTGTAATACTGCGAGGCAAAGATTCAGATGTTTTGTTACTGTGGTATTTTGAACCATTGTGCAGTAAATGGATACATTGTAATTATGCAGCGTTAGGGACTACAGCTGGAAATGAGATATTTAGCTGTAATCTCATGCAGTGTCTCTGTCGGCACGAGTTTAATTGGCCTGTGCATTGTCCTTTATTAAATAAAGTCAAGCTTTCACAGCATGGTGCTGTTGAATTCTATTATGGTACAAAGGCATATGGAGTGCTTGGAGTAGAGTTGCTACTCCTCCACTCTGAGAGAAGACAGTTGAGGAAATGTCCGACTGACTGGAGACTCCATGACAAACAAACAAAAAAAGACAGGGCTGTATTAGTATTCGTAAAACTAATGAGGCTCCTGCATTTAGACGCTGTAAAGAATAAGATAAGATAAGATAAGATAAGATAGTTTTTATTGATCTCACAATGGAGAAATGTGCTTGTCACAACAGCTCTTAGGACAGTATCACACAGGGGGGTGCACAAAGTCAGGAAAAAGTGTCATCAAAGAAGCAAAACAACAGGTAATAGTAATAATAGCAACAATAAAATAAAATAGAATAAAATAAAGATAGTCTCTTAGCATCTCTCTGTAAATAAACTGTGCAAACATCTCTTAAGCACTAAATAGATTAAATAAAATAAAAAATATGATGCAAGAATGTGATGCAACACGAGTGGGCCTTTTATATACAGTACATATACTGGTCTGAAGTCCAATGGCCAGCTCCGGGCGACGCCCACACATTGTTTTGACTGTGATTCTGTTTCTTTGTCCATTTGAAAATAAGTCAGCGTTAATGCCATGTGGTCACACTTGTGCACTTGGAAGTCTACACAGGATATGGCACACAAATACAACATAGATCTCTGTGCAAATAAGTATTCTGGTGCTAGATTTAAGAAAACACACTCACTGCCAACGACTGACAAGATGTTGTTGGAGAGTATCTTAAATGTGCTGGATTAACTTTCTTTTCCAAGGCTATGTTTTATATTTTGAAAAAAAAAACAACATTCTTGCAGAACACTCTTATTCATTCTGTCCTGCACTTTACCAATAACAAGTGTCAGCTGTGGAGTCAGTAAAATGTGCCGCCCTCTTCAGAAACAGCAGTCTATGGCATTGGAATCAAGTCATATTTGGAGTCAATTTGCAGGGCTGTTTGTTTTGGAAACGGTGCTAAATAAACTGTGCTAATTAATTCACACACGATTTTAGATGTCACCACAAACAGATGGAAGGGTCACGACGAGGAATCTACAAATCACTCATTTTGGATCAAATTCATGTTGATGTTTTTCTCTGAAGAATCACATCTAATAACCAACTCCAAGGTGATCTATAGCAATGAGATATTGTTACAGTTACAGTATGTATGTAATGAACACTGGGGGGATGCAACACTTGACTGATCCAATACCCTTGAGGAAAATCAAGTGAAAGTGTTTAATTAAACGTGTTAGAAACTGCACTTTCACACGGGACATAAATAAAAACATTGTAAAGTTTACACAGCAGGGATTATCATAAGACATTCTTTATTTACAGTCAAATGACGAGCTTCTGTGGAACTAATACAAACACCACTTTGAGCTGTAAAAAATGGTCTAAAGAAAAATGTTTTTAAGCTTTTTAAGTTTTCTTAAAAATCTTCTTTGAGATTATTATTAGTATTATTTTGTTTTGTGTGTTATCAGATATAAAATATAACAAATATAATAGAGGCTCCCCCACAGTGATTGAGAGAAACCTCCTGCGACCCCAGATCACAATTGACGCCACACATGTTAATCTAACATGAATATAGGGGAGACCAGGGATGATTGTAACACAGGGAGAGTTGTAACACCACCACTGACCAATAAGAGTCCAGATAAGTGTAATATGATCCTATCAATCTGTAGTGCTTTCCTCTCTGATCTGCACAGCAAATTTCAAGACTGATTTTGAGACCAAAAAAAGTCATATTTTGGCTCCTACTTAAATTTGTGTTTTAGGCATTTAATTTCCAAAATATTAAAATACATTTTCTGCCATCTTTTTTCATTCTAGTTTGCAACTACAATTAGCTGAACATTATAAACAGAGGCGGGGATGGTTATAACACACGATTAAGCAGGTGTTACATCTCACCCCGCTAGTGGGGAGAGGAGATACAACAGAGGAACTCTTTGGTTTGACGCCTTCTCATGGTGTTTGTGTTGTGATTATAGGAATCTTATGAGCTGCTATTTGTGGTCAACAAATGCAGGTATTTTTTCTAAAGGTTTGAAAGTCACAGCTTAAACGATCAGTGAGTTACAGCCCTCGCAGTCTGCACGCTCTGCCACTTTCTCTTAGGCTTCTTTGGGGGAGGCGGACCCGGGAGCCTTCCCTCGGATGGAGCCCTAAACCTGCCATCATCATCATCTCTCGTTCTCTTTTTCATTCAATAAAGTGTTCTAGCATCTACTCAAGATAAGATTGTTATCTGAAGTTCGGGGGCAGGACCTCACCTCCTGCTCATTTCCGGTTGCCAGCCTATTTTAGCCAACCGTGTTCCCACCTCGTCCTCTCATCCTACGTCTCAGTGCCCCACCCTCCCTCCGTCTTTTAACATGTTTCTCTCCGTGTTCTTCAGGTACGGGGGGACGTGGGCCTGGGAGCCTTCCCTCGGATGAAGCCCCAAAACTGCCATCATCATCATCATCTCTCGTTCTCTTTTTCATTCAAAAAAGTTTTCTAGCATCTACTCATGAGGTTGTGGTCCTTGCCAGTGAACTATCGTAAAAGGTGAGTTTGGTCATTTTTGTACTTTAACATGGTAGCTATTAGGGCTGAAACAACTAATTGATTAATCGTCAACTAATCAATTATTGAAATAGTTTTACTATTTTAGTAATCGATTAATCGTTTCTGGGATATACAGACTCAGACAGAGTAAGAATTACATCAAAATTTTGTATTTTTTGTGAAAAAACTATGTTGACTCTGGAGGCATTGGTTCTAGAAGTTTTTTTTGCAAATATTTTTGCTCTGATTGTTCCAAATCTTGGATCATAATCTAATCCGAGCAGAAAGAGAACTCTCTCGCTCTCACTTTCAAAATCCCAGAGTGAATTTTAGAGGTTCTTAGCTTTCAAATGAGGAATGACATGTGGAACTTGTACAAAGAGCATCCTACAGACACTAGCTTTAACTTTACTCCATCAAGAAGTCCTCAAACGGTGTCACTTTAGCTTCATGTGCAAAAAGCTTTTAACAATTACACTTTCCATGCACCTTTTTGCGCCAACCGATTAATCGATTAATCGTAAAAATAATCGGCCGATTAACCGATTACCTAAATAATCATTAGTGACAGCCCTAGTAGCGATGATTTTATGTGAGGAGCATATATAATTGTGGTGTATAGAGAAACAAGAATTTCAAGAATACGTCCTTTGAATCCATCATGTTAATGTGTGCATTCAGAAAAATAACTTTCAGCTCACACTTTCCAATCAAGTGACCGATTATAAACTAGATAAAACCAACAAACATCTCCTGCACATTTGCATGGCTATACTGTGAGGTTACACCGGTCAAGTGCATAAACACGTTTGAAAAATGATCTGTCGACGTGAGAAAACAAAGAGGGCCGTGGTTGAAAAATGCAGGATGACAGAGGCTCTGGGAGAAATAGCACATTAGCGCGTATGGATTATCTGCCGGTGATTCCCAGGCCCCGTCCGCGGCCCCCTGAACGTGGAGCTAGCGGTCATGTCTTAATTAACGCGCCGACACCTGATCAATACAGCGGGAGCGATGGGAGGGGGCGACTGCACGGTTCAAGGTTTTTTTGTTTTTCGTTGATGTGGAATAACGTTAGGGATCGATGCCCGTCACATCGGCACGCAGCGGAAAAGTAATCGTCCATTCTCCTCTGTCTCTCCCTGAAGATCACACTCTATTCTTCATTCCGAGTCTTTGGGGGGGCAAGACAATGGAGCGATGCCATTCCTGTTCTTTTTTTGTTGTTGTTGTTGTTAAAGGCCCTACATCTGATTTTATTTCTATAAAATGTGTATAGTCCGCCTTCAGTATATGGTAAACTGTGGGAAAAACACTGCATATGATTATAAAGCATTCATATCAATTTCATGAACTTGCATGCTGGTCATTTCTCTGACAGTGTTCCTGAAAGTTCCTGGGATGTGCAAGAGTGAGTTTAAACAGTTTAATTTTAACAAGTTTATGTGACTTCTCAGACATACTGAAATTCTCCCCTGAAGTAAAGTGGCCACATTATGCATATTAGGCTTCAAGGTATAATAATAATACATTTTTTAAAATTGTATAGCGCTTTTCTAGACACTCAAAGACGCTTAATCTTAATAATCTTATCGTGTATAAGTTTGCAAAATCGGATCGGAAAGACCCTCCTTGGTCTTGATACACTAGAAAGCTTGTCTCTTTGGTCAACACAAACCCTGCAAGACTCTAAGCAGCGTGTGCAAACTGGAAAACAACTTATAACTATTTGTGGCCATTTTGCATGTGAAAAGCATTACAGCCCCAAATCATATAAGGAATGTAAATAAGAGAATGCTGGGTGAGTAAAACGTGCAAATAATGAGATGAGAAAATGCTTTGTAAATGACCCTGTTTGAGTTCAGAATGGCTCAGACCAGATCCAGTGTTGGATTATGGGTTTTCAAAATGTGGAGGACAATTTTGGGTTTTATCAATAATGCAATATGATTGTAATTATCAAGAGAGTATAAGGCTCTTCCCTTGGATTAACATTGCCTGGTTAGTCAGACTACACACTTTACAAGACGTATACAGACGTCTGGGCATCAGCATCATCTCTGTGAGTTCAGAACAGAAGAGTTCTGTCGATTGACATATGGAATAACCAATCAGAGAAAGGCATGATTCGACCAACATGGCGGCTTAACATGTGCAAAACATTATATTTAACAAGAAATAGCACACTGAAAATTCTCCTCTTCTGCCAAATCAACAGACGATCTACTAAATTATTTTAATAAGAAGTTAGAACTTTAAAGGGACTCTACGGAAGTTAAAATAAAAAAAAAAACCCTACATGCTCCAGCAATGTCCCGTGCTGTACTGTGAGCCCACACCTATCCCACTCAATTGCTGCTATAAGCCTGCTCTGTCACTCTAAAGTTGCGTGTTCGGTCCGAGGCAGCAGTCATTCACCAGCTTAACATGGAGACTGCAGTTACACAGACGGCCAGAGGTGGCAGTCACGTGTATGAAAATGATCAAACTCCTTTGAGTACCTTTAAAGGAGGAGGGTATGGCTGGAGTTGCTAAATCATATGGTTAGTGTCTGTGAATGTCCGGTTGAAAATGTAAATAGAATAAGATAAAGGTAATTCATACATTTACACACCTGGCTGTGGATTTGTAAGACAAAGTTTGACTTGGACAAGAGAAACTGAATGTACACTTGATTTTACTAATGTCATTGTGAAAGGGGGTATATGGTAATAAGCATCACGTTTCTGCCTACTTTTTTTGGGCAACATAACTTTTCTTATATTTATTTTTGCTTTGTTTAACAACTGCTGAACATTGTGCTTTGTTTTTAATGTGCTGAACATTGTGAAACATTTGAAGTACACAGCCAAAATAAACAGAATTACCTGAGGATTACTCAATCAAAACTATGTGAATGAAGTGAAGCACTACTCCATTTTTGATGTTGAAGTTACAACATAGCTTTAAGCTCAAAAAATTTAAGTTTTGCAAGATAGACCCGACGCAATACACTTGTCACTCTACAACTATGCATCTTCAATTCATTGCGAAACACGAGCATTACAATTCAGTATTCTTCGTGTTGCAGCAACCCTTTACTCCAACATATTATAAATTACATAAATTCCTTGTCCCCCCTCTCTCTCTACACGCCTTCCTTTCTTTCATATAAACTCATAGCACTCAAATGATTGCCCCATTGTGATCATCGCTCTTGTAAAACCATTTCTAAACTTTTGTTCTGCCATTATTACAGAGCCTTCCTCTCGGTCGCTGTGTGTGGCGTCTGAAGTCGTCCCAGTTTCATTTCTGAACAAAATCTTTTCTTTTTATTGGCAGCAGACGAGCGCTCCCCTAAACAGCTCCAGGCGAGAGAACTGGGATTTCCTCACTCTTCCCTCCATGTCTTTTGATAATAAGCCTTTTGGAGAACAATGCGTACGAATAAATTGTGCAAATCTCATTCAGTCGGATGGAGATCCTTGTAATGAATGAAGGCTCGTGCCGTGCTATTGAGGGACTGATTTCCAATGTTCAGCATCTTAGAAGTTTACATTAATTGCATCCAATCACTACACACCTATATTTAAGATTCTTCATGTATTATTTCTCAACTTCTCTTCAAATTTTCACTTAACTGGTAAAATAATCTATGGTTAATACTATGGTTAGCCCATAAAATGAGTGATTAGCAAAACATTAAAGTTGTAGGCCTAATATGTAATCTAAATGAAGATATGGCTGTTATCTTAAGTTCGGAAGCAGGACCACACCTCACACTCGCCCCCTTCTGGTCGCTCCCTCGTCCTCTCGTCTCGTCTCAGTGCCCCTTCCTCCCAGCCTCTGACATCTTGTTTGTTCTATCTTTTCAGACATCAGGGGATTATAAACCCAGAAGTTTCGGAGCCTCCGCGTGAGTGAAAGCTCCAAATACAGCCTGATATTATCCGTGTTTGTTGCGTGTACTTGTACATGTATTCTCGTAATGAATTCTCTTGCATACATTGCATAGGTTGTGGTCCTTGCTAGTGAAATGTACACTTGCATAGATAGCAGCATAGACAGCATACCATTAGCAACTTGTTACTTGAAATAGCATGTTTATTATTCTGGAGTTTGTATTCGGTTTGAAGCCAACATTTGATTCCACACCTCTGCCAAATCTCTTCCAAAAAATATGATGCACTTCTATGACACAATTGCTCCCAAGTAAATTTGTCCTCAAGGAGTTATAATTGATCGTAATGAAGCTTTCAGTATCACCGACTGCACTAGATTGAGTTGTTGTCTTCAGAAGCTTCTTCTTTCTCTTGTCACTACCTGTCATAGAGCTTTTGAATATAGAAGTAAAATGTCTTCTATTCAATTAACTCAGTCCTGTGTACAACATATAAAGCTGATTATTGTCCAGTTCATTAGAGTAAGACAATAGTAGATGTTATCTGTACCTTGACATGTTTCAACAGGGAACTGCCGCCTTCCTCACAAGCACAACTGCCCGTACCCGAATTGGGCCATTGAAAAAGGCAGGCACCAGGAAAAGAACAAACAGAAGAAAGAAAAACAAACAAAACAGAAGGCTGAACACACCACTAACGAACAAGCGGACAGAAGGACATCGTGACCATACCATATATACAGGGAATCACAGAATCCATACAGGGAGGACGCATAATATACGCACATATCAAACTAAGACAGCTACTCGAACACCCCAAGGAAAGAATACAACCGGCCAAAAAGTGCAATGTCATTGATGAGACACCATGTAGTACCTGCAATAAAACGTACATTGGAGAAACGGGACGGGAGTTCAGCGTAAGGAGGGCTGAACACAAGTGCGAGAAGGAGACAGCTGGACGCTTGACAAGATCAGAAACAGAGAAAGCAAAACAAGCGAATCTCGTATCAGACCACTGCAAAAAGGGGAAACCATGTGATGGATTGGGAGGAAGCAAGGACCACAGGAACAGAGGACCTATAAGTCCAAACGCTGGATACGAGAGGCTGTTGAAATCAGGAAACGAGGATCTCATTCAGTCATCAGAGACGAGGGAGCTTTTTTTGACCCTCACGCGGCGGCAGGCGTGGCCAACCGGACAAGTCTACCAGATCTGTCAAGTTGGCCACCGTTGAACACACTCTCCAAACATTTAGGTAAAGAATAAAGAGGAAACTCAAGTCATTTTGTGGAACAGTGTTGAAATAACATCTCGGTTACAGATCGATTCCAGTTAAGTCGCATGTTTGCTGTGTTTATTGGAAGCATCCTGTAAGTAGCTCGCTGCCATTATTGTTGCGCAAAAGTAGCTCACAGCGTACAAAAGGTTGGAGACCCCTGCTGTAATGAAATGAACAATAATCATTATTCACTGAAGACAAAATGACGTCTTTTGTTTCAACATATAAAGTTTCACTGTGATTCTATGGCATTCTGAAATTGCTCATAATAATAATAATAACATCTTACTCATTTTGTTAACACCTTTACCATTGCAAGGGGCATTCAGTCAAACCGTAACACAATGAACTCCTGGAGGTAACTACATTGAATTGATATATATACACAAATTTGAGGACTTTGCATCAATGGTTTTACTTTGCGTTCTGAAAATGTGGATAGAAATGTTGCGTGCCGTTTCATACCTAATGTCATTCCAGGTGAGAGGCTGACCTCCTGCTCAGAGCTATCTGCAGGTTTCTCCCCATATTCTCCACAGTGTGACTTTATCTGTGTTTATGGACCATTGTCGGGCTGCTCAGACAGGATGGCCATTGTGCGATAAGCCTGTCCCATTTTCACATTTGCTTGTAGCCAGAAGCAGCAGAGGGAGACAGGAGCTCTAATCACTCTCTTCCACACGCCAACATCTCCCAGAGTTACTGATCCACCTCTGGTCAGAAATTGTATGTTTATTTTCTTTTCTTTCTCTGAAAAACTTTTGGTGGAAAATTGAATTTGAAGCCCAGGGGCAAGGTAGAAAATTGGGCAGAATAGCTTGTTTTCCCCATCGTGCCTTTTGCTACTCTGTCCTAATGAATGGCAAAATAAGATATCTGTCGGAGATGCTACTCTGTGCTGGATACGAGCCGTTTGCAATTTAGAACTCATCAATTTATGTTTACAGTACAGGACTGCGCCATGGCTGCCTAACTGATGTCTAACAGGGCTGGGAATATTGCCAGGTGAAAACACACACTGAAGATCAGGTGCATCACAGAAACCATCATGAAAAGATGGAACGTTATCAGCTGGTTATGAAGAAAATGTTAAGGGTCTATGCTGAATCGCTTTCGTAACTTTGAAAACAGGAGTAGGTATAGTGGCTGCAACTCAGATAAATCATGTCTGTGTTAAACGGGGCAGGGCTATCACTGGAAGCACTGCCTGGTAATGCATGCCTCCATGTTTCACTGATGCGTCCCCGATGATTGCCGTTTAATCAGTTGCAAATGCTCTTAATTACAAGATTAGTCTCCCACCAATTAGCCAATGTGCTAATGGTTCTAATCTTCCTCTGACGTCGGCTGCATTCTAATTACAGACTAACTGTTTCAATTCAGCCTGGGCCTGTGGATGGGCCATTACCAGTCTCGTTATCCTCATATAAAGCAATGCAGCGAGCAGTACGCGTCCCGTTGGAGAGCAGCTGTAGAGGCTTTATGACCATCATGAGGGCCATTTCAATGCGTCATGAAATGACAATGTTTCCATTTCCTCAAAATCATAGCAGCGCTCAGACGACTCAGCCAAGAAAATATTGTTCACATTGGCAGTGCAAGCTGTTACAGAGTACCTTTTACCCGAGTGAGCTTCGGGATGTAAGAGAAGGCTGTAAACTTTTATTTGATGGTGGAGGTGTGTTTGTGTTTAGATAGAGCTTGTCCAATGGCATAACTAACCTCTGTACAATTCACTGGTGGAATTTGAAATAGTTGAATGCATGTAAATTACTTTTGCAAAGAATAATTCTTACATTATGTTTTTCTTTTTGTTGTATGCAATTGGGAGTAATGCCCACAGATATAAGATTGTCTAGCTTGAAAAAGTTCACACTGTCTTCTTAATTTAAACTCTTCTTAATGTTCTGAAGTTACAGACAGGAGGTTTGTTTTACCTGCTTGACTAGTTTTGGCTAACTTCCTGTAGTCTTCATCGAAGCGGAACGTGATGGTGAAGTGGCTGCTTACAGGGATCAGTCAGCAGGAGGAAGCTTGCGTCCTGACGTCAATGAACCGGGACGACAGAGCTTACACCCTTTCTCACACCTGGGACGCGGTTCTGGAGAAGGTGTCAGTCAGTAGGGGGCACAACTTCCCCTGCTGACTGACAAATCCATGTACTGCAGTCAGCCTCGGACACGACATCACCATCACATGATACTTCTGATTAAGGCTGCTGCAGGAAGTTGTCCAGGACTCCCTTGAAAAAGAGGTTCTTAATCTCAATGGGACTCTCCTGGTTAAGTAAAAAAGTTAGCCAAAAAGGTAAAACAAACCTTCTGTCTTACTAAAAGAACATTAAAAACAGAAGGTTGTCAAGTTCACCATTGTTTCTTTTTCTTAAATAGCCAGAAAATTATTTGATTATATTACGCCATTTGAACATATTTTCTTGTATAATATGCACAGTTAAATAAGATGCTTTGTTGTCCCAGATTTGTTCCTTATCCCATAAATCCCTTTGGAATTAAGGTTCTATCAGACATTTTTGTGAAAATCAAGTTTCATGTTCTTGTTCCTGGGTCCTGTCTGTACACTGTATATTTTTTGTAGAGTTTGGTTGCATGTCTGGTTAAAGGTTTCATAACATCTCATAACTTCTCAGTCCGCATATAGATCCTTGCGATTCTAAGGAGTAAACATTTTTGAAAAGTTACATACAAAAAAAAGTATTTTGTATCTCCTTACCTGCCCTGCACCTTGATGTCCGATATGGCGTAGAAGTATCTCGACAGATTGTTCTCGTCCACCATCGTCGCCCCAGTCGCCGGCTTGAGCAGCCTCACTCTCAGGTCAGTTATTGTGAAGAAGTCCCGCAGGTTCTTGGTGGTATCCAGTTGCCCGTACAGCGACGCCATGTTGTGGAGCCTCGGCCCGGCGAACAAGGCGAAGCGATCCTTTATCTCGAACCTCACCGTCTTATCGTTCTTCCACACGTAGCCCCTGGAATAGTCCTCGGTGCAGATAATGTCCAGCAGGGTGCGTTGCGTAAGGTCCTTCGCAGTCTTGGGCTCCATGGTGAAGCCGTCCAGGCAGTCGGTGGCGTAGAACTGGTAGGGGGTCCAGGTGCGGCCGTAGTCCAGGGACTTCTCCAGGACCATCTGCTCGGGCCGTCCGGACTCGAAAGTGAGGACAATGTCGTCGGTGAGCTCGATGGTTTTGTTCCAGGACAGGGTGATGTTGACCTGCAGCGGTTTGGGGTACTTCTTCCAAGAGGTGGACTGCCAGAACGTGGTGGGGTTACGTCCCTCGAAGTCAAACATGAGCTCGGGAGGATGGGCCAGCTCCTCGGTCGTGGCGTCGCATTCGTTGTTGCACATGTAGGGATTCTCCTGTAATAGACAAGGCATAGGTGAGTTTTAGTATGATATAAGGCTCTTAAGGCTTAAACCAGATCTCATTTTTGATGAGTCTAGTTTTTAGGCAATTTTGCAAATGTAACTAGGATATACTAAGGAAACAGCATACAAGAAAAGCAGAAACCGTAAGTGGAAGTTTGTTTTTGCTCAAGAAATTACTTTTGCAGTCTCTTTGCATTATTTGTTGCACAAAGTTTTATTGACTCTACATGCAGGGCTGGTCCAAGGTCTCACAGGTTTGGGGGCCCTCATATTACTCAAAATAAGACAGCGAAGTCAATCCCTTACTCCTCATCCCAACTATGTGCACAAGAAAGTTGTATTTTGAGGCAACACAAGGGCATTACGTGAGGCTTTCAACATGAATTTAAGCACTCTTGGGGACCCCCTGGTGGTCTTGGTAGCTGGGCCCATTTTGATTACATTTACAAATGCTTACGGCAAGATTCAATCTCAACTTTAAAAAGCCTGTCATCTGGGCAATTAATTCTTTGGTAGCACGAGTTTTCTGCTTTGTTTCTGAAAAAAAAAATCATGAATCGCAAGTAGATTACACGTTTTAAAGAAACAAAAGTATCGGCAATGACACAGTGGGACAGTGGTGAGCTTTCTTGCTCAAATCCCAGACATTTATATGTGGAGTTTGCATGTTATCCCTGTGTCCACTGCTAAAAAACACTAAAAGCACCACAAACATGGGCACTAGACCAGCATGAATGAGAGTGTGCTTGCAAGTGCTCGACAAAAGATAAGCCCATTGCTTCAATCTGGCATGGCATGTTCATGAGTGTTCATCTTGATCAAATAAATCTGAACAAGCTCATGCATGACACAAAATGCTAGGCACTCTTCAACAAAGATCTAAACATACATCTGACAAAGAAAGAGAGATCATTTTAGTAAAATCCCTGTTGACCAGCTGCTTCTGACCTACTTACTCTTATAAAGTTTGGTTAGATTTTAAGAGCTGTTTCTGATCAGGATTCCGCCTCACACTCCACGAGACTCCGCATTCTAGCCTCTCCGTAAGCATTTCTGATCCTAGCTTCGCCCATGACTACGCGGATCCCATATTCTCATTTCAGTACCATTTCTGCCCATGCCGCCACCCAAATTGCCGGAGTAATTGATATTCCTGTGTGGTTGTTTCAGCTCGGAGATGGGAACTGAATCTCGATGAGTATTCCTTATGAAACACGCGAAGGGGACATGCATTTTTCATGGGCGCTCGTCTGCTCTGTACGATCCAATGAAGGCCTGTGTGCGGCGGTCGGGAAGCGAGAGAGGGGGGGGGGAAGGGGCCTCTTGATGCGCCGGTGTTTGTTTGTGAGAGGAATGCTTGTTTATGTATGCTCATGTGAGGAATGCGTTGGTGAGGAGTCAAAAGGCGTGTGGATCTACACGCGAGCAGAAATGTTGAGATTTTCCGGAGCGCAGGCAACTCTCCTATACAACAACATATTGTAGCTGAGTCTCATGATTAAGAGAGAATAAGTTATGGTCAAGTTTTAGCTCTTTTCATTCTTTCTTTTCTTAGCTACTTATCCTTGATGTGGTGGGAATAAAATGTCCACACATTTCTACATGTGTTGCCCATGTAAAACTGCAAGAATACTTTAATCCCAGTGCTAGCTGTTTTGGCTGGACCATATTATTTCGTACACCGTTATACTGTTGTAAATTTCTAATACCATGGTAGACGCCATATAATTTGCATGTGACTACAGCTGATTTTGTGAGCCGCGGCACCGGCAGGAGGGCACACAGACGCAGAGAAAATGCTATGAAAACCTCAAAAATGTTCATGTAAAGGGAGCATTTTACTGTGATTGGTGGGATGCAGGTGAGAACAATGTTATGTCAATTGTACTCCAGATGAAAGCAGAGCCACAGTTTTAGGTGAATTTAGATGAATAAAAATAAAACCTCTTTGCATGAATTTACCCAGTACGCTAAAGGCTGTGTTTTTGAAGTATTTTGTCAGGTGTAAATGATAACTTTGCTGCACCATCTGCATGGAACCAGCTTCAGGATGAACTGCGGCTTAAAGAACTCGTGTCTTGTGTTCATCTTAAAAGTATTTTAAAGCACATTTCAAATCAGAAGTCGGTTTGTCAGTGTTTTAGCTGAAAATGATAATGCCATAATGCACTGTATTGTATGTAACTTTGTGTATTGCTGTGTTGCTGCCTCGTAGCCAGGACACTCTTGTAAAAGTGACTTTGACTTTTAATCTCAATGAGTTTTTTTTAAATTCCTGGTTAAATAAAGGTTTGAATGAATCGTCAATTATATCGTTATCACAATTTTCTCTTTTATATCATGATATAAACTGTAGCCCATGTCGCCGACTAGGTTCCAGGTCTAATGGCAAAAAAACATAACAGTGAACAGATGAAGACTGAAGAACCTTTGCCTACTATAACAGTGGACAGTGGCACAAGAGCCACAATACTTATGACCAAGTAATTCATAAACTGGAGCTGTTCATTATTTTGTGTTGATGGGGGGCAGACATTATAAGTTATTAGTTCTTTCAGCTCCTTTTCATTCATGATATACAGTACTGTATGTTAAACGCTGCTGGTGCATTTGCCTTTAAATTAATGAAATAAACAATAGACAAAGGTTGGTGCCCAATCTAAAATAGAAGTAGACTCTTTTTTTCACATTTTTATAGCACTTTTTCTCTCTGTTTCATGCACATAGCGCTTCACATCAAGGAACCATTCACCCATTCACACTCATTCATACACCAGTGTACTCAAACATTGGAGGCAAAGTCGTGGAGTGTCTCCGGGAACACTCAGAGTGTCTTCGAAACACTCACCCTCCGATTTGAGACGACCCGCTCTACCATTTGTGCCGACTAAGAAGAGAGAGAGAGTTATTAAAGGATCCAGTGAAGTTTCTAAGGATTGTTTTTTTTCTTTGGGTTTGTTTTCCTGCTGCCCTGTGCTGGTAACGCAGGTAAATAAACATTCTCTCATAATGAAAAAGAAGAGTTAAAACACTTAAAACTATAGATGACAGCATGGAGTTCTTCAAAACATTACTATACAGTACAGTAGAACTTAAAATGGAATTGAACTTGTCACTGTTCCTCAATATTTCCCAAATCCTAGATTTAAATCAGGGGTGCCCCAGGTTTTTTCCATGAAGGGCCAAAATAGACCACGGAGGGCCAAAATTAGCAGGCGAAGGGCCAAATGCAATACTGTCTCGCATAGAAAGACCAAATCCAAACAGATCTATGATTAAAAATCCTGTAATTACTGCGCTATTGAGTGGGGCATGCTGTTTTGGTGGCCTTAACCACTATTGGCAATCTATTTAGTGCTCAAATTAATCAAAGTAAATAATTCTTTCAAAGCCAAGCACCATCTCGTGGGCCAAATGAAACCCCTTGGAAGGCCGAATTTGGTGCCCCACTTTGGACACCCCTGATTTAAATAATGAATAAAGAAAAAAGTCCAAAGAATAAATGCGGGAGAACAAAAAAAAAGACAAACTGGTCCATGTTTGATCTTATCCTGAATTCATTTACATCACATAATCGCTTTTAAAACCCTGTAACCTGTGAAATACTTATTGTCATACTTTTTGATCCAAAAATGCTAACAGAGATGTCATTATGGCAAAGCAAGAAACTTTCTTCTTTTTGCCAGTCACAGTAACCACGCTGGCCTCTTTGTCGCATTTTCAAATGTTCCCAAACAGCCTGAAGGGAGAGGTAACTGTGCACATATTTGCCCCAAGATAGAAGCTCGAACATTGCATAGGCCTATTGTCTATTCATGCGGTAACCAAAGATCAAAACGCGGCCCGGGAAAGGAATAAATAGTGAGACACTGGCCCGGCTGAAGATTTCTTTTCAGCCAATTGACATTCCCCTCACCTCTGCTCCGCGAACAATGAGGTTAAGTGCTGATGAGATTCAGATCAACTGTAAAGCCGCTCGATAATCAGCCATCATCCGACACTCTACACGAGAAATTATCTAAAGGTGAGGAGAGCGCCGCCTTATCTGCTATTTGAGTTGCATCGATATCTATCCGACGGAGCGGCACATTCAAGCCGGGCTGTCGAGTGCCGATGGCTGGGTGGAATACTGATAAGCATGCGCCATTATATCCCAACACCAAGCAAAAGGGACTAAAGCGCAGTCTTTTGAGCACAGAGGGAAAGTTTCATTTGATGTTTTATCTCCTTCACAGAGAAGATGAATGCGCGGGAGACATGTTTTTTTGCTAGATACGAGATCTCGGCCGGACTGTTTTATTTCCTGTGAGGCTGTGATATGCTATCAGCGGCGCGCGATGCAAGCTACAAGAGTTAGCGCTAAGTGGTAGAACAAGCGATTGGGGGTCACTGGGCCTGCGCGTCTGACACAAAGCATTGCTAAAAGCTCCAATTAGGAGGGTAATAAGGGTTACGCCGAGTTAAAGACAGAAAAATGCTCAAAGAAGCGGATTTTTAGAACGAGAAAACACAGCAAGTGCACCCACTTAGTTTGAAATGAAGCCATGCAAAACTGAAATCTGTATTTACACACACAGATCGCGTTCATGTGATATCACGACATTGTAAAGAGCCTATAAGAGGTGGAGGGCAGCTGGAAATCACACAGCAGTAACTTTGGAAACTGTCAAAAAGGGAGATTTCTAGTCTTAGTTTATGGCTAATTTCTCTGTAATTCGTGGCCCATTTCGTATGAAACAAAAACTGTCACAAAGTTCAATGTCTTCCCTGTCAGCACATATGAACTAAGGTCCCTCCACACATAACTTATTGTTTGTCTTGTTGATCACAGGCCAATGAGACCACACTCAAACCACTCGGATCTGTCTATAACCAGGCACTGAAGCTACTGGACAGAAAACCTCTTCGTTATCATGATTGTAATATTCTCAGTAAATACAAAATGATTTGTTTTGACAGTCTAATTTGACTTGTAAATCCAAGAACTGTTTTCAAAATTGTTAATAATACTTAGTACATCTCCACCTCCACTGAAAAAAAACATTAAACTTTACTCCGAACAACGCGTTCATACATAGCTCATAAACTGTGCCATTCCAATAACATCCCCTACCATTGCTCAAACAGACTTTTCATTTAAAACTACAAAATAATAGAATCCGTTTCCAGACCGTCTGAAGTTGTCTGTAGATTGGAAAAAAAAACCCAACAACTTTATTGATAACCAGCTGTGTCAGCATCAGAATCAGAATAGACTTTATTAGGAATTTTCTTTGGTGTTCTCGTGCAACATGAAATATCCATTTAAATAGTAAAATGTAATGTAGCATATAGCTTTTAGTATTCTGTATGCATTTTATGAAACTAGTTGTTTTTAATGGTCAGCTAATGTTAATAATATGTTAATAGCGTTACTTTTTATATTAAAATATACATTTGTATTGTGTATTTTAATATTGTGTGTACATGATCGGGGACTGCAGATGGAAATTAGCTATAAATAAATCTGGTACAAAGCATCTTTACTCCCTTTTTATTTGTGTAGGTTCTCCGTCGTACAGGAGTTGTCCATCATAGGCAAAAATGGAGGCAGATGGAGACTGAAGAATTTTAGCCTACGATAAAACTAATTATTGTCCCATAAAGGTGTCCAAAAGGGGTGAGATTATTACAAACATATGTGCATGACAAAAGCAATTGTAACAGGGAGCTATACTGGTATTCAGCAAACAGGCAGTGCACATGGAGAGAGGAACTTCAATAGTTAACAACGAGAAAGAGTCTGGGCACTCATCTTTAGTGCCCAGACTCTTTCTCCCCAGGGGTCAATCCTAGGACCCCTCTTATTCAATCTATACATGCTTCCTTTGGGTCAGCTAATACGCAGCAATAATGTGTCCTACCACAATTATGCAGACGACACTCAGGTCTACGTGTCACTGACGGCAGGTGAACATGAGCCTGTAGACTCACTCTGTCACTGCCTGGAACAGATCAGTGTGTGGATGCAAAATAACTTTCTCCAGCTAACAAA
>OMNZ01120460.1:5588-19612 GCA_900303255.1 Lesueurigobius sanzi
AATCTGTTAAAAAAAAATCAAATTTTGTCTTGTTTTCTTCTCGTTCAAGACTCAATGTAGTTGAGCAATTAAGTATAAGACAATACCAGTTAAGTATAAGACAAGAAAGAAAAGTTGTCTGTAGGTGCTACTAAAGTTTAGATTTAGCCGCAAGAACCAAATCTAGATCTAAACTAAATCTAAAAACATAATTGAGAGAAAAGAGGCTTTGAAGAAATGACATTATCATATGGATCACATTGTCCATGTGCAAACCAAACCTGCCAGTATTTTCTATTGAAGTCCAACGTGTGAGGCCTCAAAACATCATAAAATAACCATCGTAAAGAGTAAGTTTGGTGTATTTCTTACTTAATGGGAAGCAGTGTTCATTTTGACTGCAAATTTTAATTTAGTTTTAGTCCTTTGAAGATTTAGTCAAAAAAATCTTGTTAATTTTAGTCAACAAAAATTCCACGTAAATTTAGTCGTCTAAATTTGAAATAGATTGAGTAAACTTGACATTTATATTTTTATTATTGTTTTCATTCATATTTAATGATATTCTCTGCTTCATGAAGCATCTCCACATGAGCAAACACAGAGCTGTCCCTTTGGCAGAGAATTTAAATCATATGAGGCTCTTTCAAACTGACGTCACTGAAGTTTGGATCATTTTGGTCCCTTCTTTTCATTTTTATTTGGCCTTTTTTTTTCTTTTAGTCTCATGAACTAACTTTAATGTAGTTTAAGTCTAATTTTAGTCAGCAAAAACATTACTGTGACTAAAATCATTATTTTAGTCGACGAAATTAACCCTGATGTGAAGGGATAAAACTAGACTTAAATCCTGAAACTGACTGCATGAAGAATCAGTGTTTTCACCTGCTATGTCTGGCCTTAATTCCAAACCAAGCTGTTCCGCTCAAAATATATGGAAAGCACAAATAAATAAATCCACGTCCCTTCGCTGTACAGCCTCAACAACACCTCAACAACACCTCAGCATCCTGACTCACCGGGACATTGTCCAGCTGTGACCCTTGAGAAGCTTGATTCTCTGGCTCTCTGTTTGCTCTTTCCAAAGGGCAGTCTCAGCCGGCCCACTGTTGGCGAGTCACACATTGTTCCCCTGGGTGGCTTGTTTCATTAGCTCCATGGACAGGCTGTATGTGAGACCGGGCGTCATTTTCACAATATACAGTATATGAGTCAGAGCGAAGCAGAGTTGGATAAGGGACATGTTATTGATATACTTGAAGTGTGTATGGTACAGTGGTGGAAAGTAACAAAGTGAAAAGTACAAGTAAAACATTTTGTGATGAATACTTTTTTCTTCTACTTAACTACATTTCAGAGCCTGTATCTGTACTTTCTAGTCCACTACATTTAAAAAATTGGGTTAAAAGTAAAAGTATTTTATTTCAAAGTGACCTCTTCATGACCAACTGTTTAGACTGTTTTAGTCCCAGCTTAGACTTCGTTTAGTGGTTTACTCGTTTAGATCCTGTTTAGTCCTGGTTTGGATCTGGTTTAGACCTGGTTTAGTCCTGGTTTGGATCTGGTTTAGACCTGGTTTAGTCCTGGTTTGGATCTGGTTTAGACCTGGTTTAGTCCTGGTTTGGATCTGGTTTAGTGGTGGTTTACTTGTTTAGACCTGGTTTGATTCAAAGTATTTTTTTTAAATCATGCACATTAAACGCTTAAGAAATACTTTTACTTTTTACTCATAAAGTACATTTTACGGTGGATAATTTTATACTTTTACTTAAGTAGACATTTTATCTGATACTTAGTATTCTGCTCCTGTATTTGCACTTTTACTTAAGTAAGAATATTGAGTACTTCTTCCACCAGTGGTATGGTATGGGGAAGGCTTGTTTAGCCCCTCATTATTGAAAACATTTTTCAGTCATTGTCTGTACTGTTGAAATTATAGCAACAACCCTGTCTAGATGACAACTTTGGGAAAACCTTTAAAACTATAATTTCTTTGTCAAAAATCTTTTCTTTTCCAAATTAAATGTGATTTGAACAAAACAAAAGTATATCTTTCACTACTCAGGGCAAATGTGTTTTTGTAGAACTTTTACTTAAGTTGTTTTTTTGTCAATTGAGGACATTTACTGCATTCTGTATTGTACTCAAAGTATTTGAGTCTAGTTATTGAATAACCAATACTGGCCCTATAATCAGCATCACCTTTCACAGACTTTAAACCTTATAACTTATTGCCACACTTAACACACTTACTTCTGAACGATATTTTATATACACACAACAAATTCAATGATGTTTTCCACAGCCATACCTAATATGGCCAAATAAAGCATATATACTTTGGGAACAGTCTATGCAAGAATAGTAATATCCGGTAGTCTTGTGTCGTTAAGGTCATAATGTTCCGTGTTGCATTGCATTGTGGGAGCTGACTTTTGAGCCGGGCAGAGGAGGCATCGGAAGTGGCGCCGAAATGTATCGGAAAAGCACGCATATAGGATGGGGTTAGCGCAACTCCAGGAATACGACAACAGAACCACCACCTCGAAAGCCCTGGCGAAATTCTGCACCAGCCCAACTTGGTAGAGGGAGCAGAAATTAAGCGTGTAAAAAGGCAACCAGCAAATTCCGAAGACGACGACCACCGCCACCACCATTTTCGTGACTTGGCCTTCCAACCGTTGGCTTTCCTGGTTCGGCGACGCTGCGCGAAGACGTTGCGATCTTAAGGTGCATATCAGCGCGGCGTAAGAAGCCGTCATGATCATGAACGGCAGCGCGAATCCCATCACGAACGTGTAGGAAAGCACACCGAGCCACCATGCGTCCGAAACTAGGTCCGGTATGCACAAACCGTGCTCTGCCGAAAAGTGCAGAGCCATCGGAAGAATGGTCAGAAGCGAGAAAAGCCATAAAGCTGCTGAAACCGTCTTGGCGAAACGCGGAGTCCTCCACCGCGCGAATCGAAGCGGGTTGGACAGCACCAAATATCGATCGAGGCTCATCGCGGTGAGGCAGAACACGCTGGTGAACTGGTTGATACCGTCCAGCACCATGACGACTTTGCAAGCGATGTCGCCGAAAATCCACAGTTTTTGAAAGTTCTGACTGGCGATGAACGGGAGACCCACCATGAAGAGTCCGTCGGCCAGCGCCAAGTTGAAAATGTACACGGTTGTGGAGGAAGACAGTTTGTCGAGTTTCAAAATGGCGACGATGACCAAGGCGTTTCCGGCGAGGCCCATGATGCAGATGATGAGGTACAAGATCGTCATGGTGATGCTAAATCCGCTGAAGCTTCCCCCGACATAGAAATGCTCATCCGCGAAGGTTTGATTGAACTCGGAATCGGACAAAATCGAAGCATCCATTTTAGCTGTCCAGAAACTTAAATAATTCAATTTATATTCCACTGCGATCGTTGACTGGATCTAAGAAGAATCAGTCCGTTTTCAAGCTATTCCAACTTCATCCATCCGAGAAAGTTCCTGGGTGGTATCGGCAGCTCTGATCTTTTCACTTTTACGGAGCGGAAAAAGTCAGTAGACAGTCTGTGCTTGCCTGAACGCTCGTCTCACCGCGGGAGCTGTTTTATATCTACTTTCCCCCGTGCCGTGAGAGGAGTGTGGCCCCCCCCACACACCCTCGTCTCCTCCTTGTTCATCAGTCTCTGGAGAATGGCCTGACACACGCCCCTCCAGAGAAAAGAATCCACCCCCCATCACCACCTCCCCTAAAAAAAGTTCCCTCTGTTTCCAAGGTAAACTCGTGGCCCCATCTGCTACAATACTTCTGTTTTCATAACTTTTGTTCGTTCTTGTAATGCCTTCGCTACGTTTGTTTGCTTCGCCCCCCAAGCTAACTCCTTAACCCTCCATTCCTTCTTTTCTGTCTTTGAAAATGTAGCTTGAAAAGTCAACATCGTCACCATTTGGAAAAAACAAAACTTTCACATAATGATTTGACTCGTTTGCGTTAATTACAACAACAATCTTGTATACAACATAATACATTTCACTTTTTAAAACCAGTAGCTACTGCTTTTCATGTCGCCAACCAGTTTATGATTTCCCCAGCTGTGTTGCTATTTATTTTTATTTATTTTTATTTAAGAGAAAAGGGGGATAATACATATTAATGAACATTTGAACAAAATATGGCAGATTATAGCCTTAGGCTATTTTCTATCTGCAGAGCCTCTGGCTGGTTGATGTCACAGAGACATAAACACAGGCTACACTATATACACAGACTATATACAATTAAACAAAACAACACAAGAGAAAGGCATAAACAGAGACAGCTGGACACAGATGGTGAATGAATTACAGTGAAAATGAATCAGATTCATCTGTATTGCACATCCTCTTATTGCACAGAGCAACACTTTTCATTAGATATTATAGCATTGCACGGATCCCTATTGCAAACACTCCTATTGCACAGATTCTTATTGCAAACACTCCTATTGCACAGATTCTTATTGCACATTGTGCTTCCTTTGTTTGTTGTAATCTCAATATACAGGTTATATTCATTTTTTTGCAATTAGTTATTTTTTCTTTGTTTTTGTAATTGTATGCTTTGTTGGACATGGCAGCACTGTGTGAATGGGGCTGAGGAATGGGGAGAGACATTCAGCAAACCCACAGAATCATATACAAGGCAGCAGCCTTAACCCAACAAGTGGTTCCCAACCTTTTCTCCTAGAAAAGGTTGGGAACCACTGTTTCCCCCTGGTCAGGCTGGAAACAGGCCGGACCCTCCGGTCCAAAACCGCAAGCCTCCTGAATGCATGAAAATGTAAAAATTGTGTTTTCTGTACATGCAGTCCTTTTTTTGTCATGTTTGGTCACTTTTTTCTATTTACTTTACTCAAATAATATCTCTGACAAAGCTCAGGCCTCCCTGCAGTTCCAGACGCCCCCCAGGTTGGGAACCACTGCATTACACTGCCAGATTGTGTTTATTTATATATGGCGGCACATGCTTCACAGCTAGAAGGTCCTGGGTTCGATCCCAGGCCAGGACAGGGCCTTCCTGTGTGGAGTTTGCATGTTCTCCTCGTGTCTGCGTAGTTTTCCTCCAGGTGCTCCGGTTTACCCTACCACCAAAAACATGTTCAATAGGCCAGGATGAATGATGTCTGGGTGAGTGATGGTGGTGATCGGAGGCAGGTTGGCGCATGATGTGTGCAGACTCTGTCAGTCTGCCTCAAGGGGCAGCTGGTTACCACTGGAATGAATGTGAAATCATCTCATGTATCTCTGTCTGTGAAAGGCGCTGTATATATAAAGATCTTTTTCTTCTTCTTCTAATTTTTTTCTAATTTTTTCTCTTGATTTTCACCATTGGAACATGCTGAGTGATTATGCAGAATAACATGGCATGAGAAGAAATTCTGGTAACATACTGTTCAAATATGCATAGTATCCATATGGTCGGGCCTGCAAATAGCTAGTTGCAAAGTCGTACCATCTCAAGAGAGATGTGTGTGTTTATAAGAACTTCTGTATCATTCTTTATGTGTTTTTAAAATTATTTTTTTTAATTCTTTTGTATGGTATGGTATGGTATAACTAAAACCCTTTGCTATAACTAAAAATTGCTTATGTTTTGACTATTGGTAAAAGTATTTCTGAGCATACATAACACCTCGATTCACCCTCTATTGGGAGAGCATGAAAATAAATATAGCTGCCAGCTTTTAGCACAAAACATTGGCCCCACATGTGCACATGATTTAGCAATATGGTAAAGCACAAAATAATATAAGGTTTAAACAAGTCAGGATCAAAAGTTTTTTTTTTCCCAAAAAGAAACTACATTAAAACATTAAGTGAGTTCACATGGTCCCTTCAGCCTGTCATGTTTTATTAAGTGAATAAGTTAATGCAAGTCAAAACGGCTGAATTGAAGGTTAATTATACAAATTCCTGTTTTGTTGTTTCAAGCTACATTATTGTTTTGTTGAAGATACTAAAATAAGCCAGAAGCACGCTATTTTTTTTGAAGTCATTGTCTTTATTCTGTGTTTATAGAATAGTGCAACAGGCCTATGGTGACACCTGGCCCACCCACCTCTGAAACCCAAACGCACTCATCCAAACCTAAACACACGCACCTCCCCGGCTGACAGGAAGCTCGACTCCGCTGTCTATTTTCACGGCTCTTGTTTTCTGACTTTTGACACTTGGCATTGTTTTTCCTTTACAGCTCTTCCATCCGGTTCATCGTTTGTCCCAGTAATTCGCGAGGAAAAGGAAAGGTTTATGTGCAAAAGTGCTGTGTTATAAACTTTGGAGGGGAAAGCACACTCCCTGAGGTACGCCATGGGCTCCTGGCAAGATTTACACTCTTAACAGATCTTTAATAATGCAATGTTCAGTCCTCTAAAAATATTTTTGGAATTTACTTTCACCTGAAAAATAGGTCGGTAAACCTGTCCTTAATTCTGAAATGTATTGTCAGTTGGTGCTGCGTGGAGTGAAGCGTAATGGGGCTTAAAAACAAACCCAGAACATTATTTCAGGTGCCTCAGCATTGATACTGTATGTTTATAATTCGAAATAATGTAATGAAACACATGAGGCAGGTCTGGTGTAGAGTTTACTAGGGGCTCCCTCCTCTGGAAGCAGTGGGAATAACTTAGTAAAAAAAAAAAATGTTTGGTGTTTTGCCTATGACACAACATAACCCAGAAAGTGATGTATTATTGGAGCGCTACAGCAGTAGAAAAAGAAAAGACCAGAGTAAACAGGATTAGGATTACTCCAAACTCTGTGAATGAAGTAAAATACAGGTATGTTTATAAGTGGTACATTTTGTCTCATAAAAAAAACCTAAAAACAAACACTGGCAGGCATTCGCAAGATATGACTTACATACAGGTGTGAGCAAAAGTTTACATACCTTGGCAGAATGTCTTAGAATATGAATGATAACCCAAAAACCTTTATTTTGCTCATGGCTAGTGGTTCTGTGTTAAAAAAAAACCTGTTTGTTTACGCTTTTCAACTAGAAACTAGCCTATTATCTCCCTGATCAAAAGTTTACATATTGTGCATCTTGAAACAAACAATCATTTTTTCACATTGTCCAATTTTGTCAGAGAGTCCTGTATTTCAGCTGAAGTGAGTTTTTCTTTGCTCCTGAACAATTTTCCTCTCAGTTGTTGAAGGTCATGTAAACGTTAGATCAGGGACATTTGAGTAGTTTCTGTTTCATTATGATTTCAAAAGAGTAAACTCAGTTCTTTGGTGATAAATGGCTTCACACAAACCACTAACCGTATTTGAGCTGCATTTTGTATGAAAAGCGCTTTATAAATACAGTTTTGATTGATTGATTGATTGATTGATTCTCACTTAAGTAAAAGTATCAGATTAAATTCCTACTTACGTAAAAGTATAAAGGTATCCACTGTATAATGTACTTCATGAGTAAAAAGTAAAAGTATTTTTTAAGAGTTTAATGTGCAGGATTTTTTTTTAATCCTTTGAATCAAACCAGGACTAAAATACAGTAGGTCTAAACCAAGACTAACAAGATCTAGATAAGGTCTAAATGAGTAAACCACTAAACCAAGTCTAAACCAGGACTAAACAAGGTCTAAACCAGGACTAAACCAGCTCTAAATAAGGTCTAAATGAGTACACCACTATACCATAATGTACTTCATGAGTAAAAAGTAAAAGTATTTTTTAAGAGTTTAATGTGCAGGATTTTTTTTTAATCCTTTGAATCAAACCAGGACTAAAATACAGTAGGTCTAAACCAAGACTAACAAGGTCTAAACCAGGACTAAACAAGGTCTAAACCAGGACAAAACTATGTCTAAACCAGGACTAAACCAGATCTAAATAAGGTCTAAATGAGTAAACCACTAAACCAAGTCTAAACCAGGACTAAACAAGGTCTAAACCAGGACTAAACCAGCTCTAAATAAGGTCTAAATGAGTACACCACTATACCAAGTCTAAACTGGGACCAGTTTGTTAAACCAGTTTGTTACAGAGAGGTCACTTTGAAAATAAAATACTTTTATTTTTAACCCAATTTTTAAAATGTAGTGGAGTAAACAGTACAAATACAGGCTCTAAAATGTATTGAAGTAAAAGTAAAAAAAAAAAAAAAACAGTATTCTTCATAAAATGTACTTAAGTAAAGTAAAATACAATCATCATCAATTGTATTTATAGAGCCCTTTACAACACTCAAGGCGACCAAAGTGCTTTACAATAAAATCACATAAAATCCATTGAAACATTCATACAACCAAACGGATGGATGGATTACTTGTACTTTTTACTTTGTTACTTTCCACCACTTGTTCTCATTCATATTCTATGAAAAATGGCCAAAAGATTTAAAGGGTATGTAAACTTAAAATGGTATGTGAACGTTTGGCCACAACTGTATGAGGCATTTTGAGAGCTGAAATAATGAGAATGAGTTTGGCTTTAACAGGTGGTCGGAGAGTGTTTTGGGTTCTTGAGGAGCAGACAGAAAATCAAGTAAAACTCAAACACGTGATTTAAAACGAGATGCAAACCGAGGCATGTTTGTTCAACGTTCTGAAAAACAAAATGATGACTAAAGCTAGAATTTAGGATCAATTGAAAGTTCCAGGAAGCATCTGGACTGGAGGTGCACTTTTCAAGATTAAAGACAGAGCAATGACCCCTGTCCTGCAGCCATTCGGACACGCATTGTTGGAATACCCCAAAGACTTTTAAAAACCTCCATCGGCATCTCGCTTTCTATTCTTTCTTTCTTTTTTTTGCACTTCCCAAGTGACAACAAACGCACCATCACACAGACCAAATTTCCTCCCATCTGGACTTGCACTTTGGCTTTTTTTCCCTAATTAAGCAGAAAGACTCCTGATCAGCTTGTAGCTTTATAACGCAGCACGTCCCCCAGAGACTACTAACCCTGGCAAGGTTCAGCGCGGCGCCTGCTCTGCCCCAGCCGCTGTGAAAACATCTCTGAAAAACACTTTGTTTCTGGGGGCTAAATTTAGCGAGCTCTGACAGTTTCATTTGTGTCCATGAGTGTATGTCAAAGGCGAACAGAGGCAGAGGAGGTGGGTAAAACAAGCATGTAGGCAAAATGGCAGCATTACCAAATACAGTATGTGTGATACACACATTTCACTATGACATAAAAAGTATAAAATGCTGCTTAGGGTGCTTCATAAATTTAATTTAAAACATTTCCAGGTCGCTTTCTGCCATGGAGTCAATAGCTGCACATTTAGGGGGCACACTTTTTCACAATTTTGAAATGGTCTAGGGGAATTTTCTTGTATTGTTTTTGCCTGGTATTTATTTTGTTTTATTGCTTCTGAAGTTAGTCTTAATTGAATTAGTATCATCTGAATGCTGTAGTAGAGTATGAAATAATCATGATAGAAGCAGAAAAACAAACAAAAAACTCACCTCACTGTTTCCCTATATGCAAAACATCAATGAATAAGACTGTGGACATTAGAAGAATGTTTTGTGGGTTAGACCTGGCCCATGAGATGTAAAATAAAGTCTGTATAACTGTAGAAATGTTTAATTTTTGCTATAAACCTGTAACCTTGCCTGCAAGCTGAATTCTCGCGGTATTTGTGATTTCACAAACACACGAGAATCCATCTTGTCCCGAGCCGCTAAAGTGTTTGAGCCAGGACCACCAGCGGGACGGAGCGACGAAAGCAGCAGGTGCCGAGCAAAACAAACATTTGTTTTGAAAATAAGGCAGTGTGGGTTAAGGTGCTTTCAACCCACAAACTCGTGCTACAAAAAAACACAAAAACCACTCGACGACATTATGATATAAAGCTCAGAGCCGCTATCTAACAAACAACTACGAGCGAAACTTGGAGTGATGCTGATGACGTCATGTTCAGTTGATTGGTTAAACAAAACAAAAAAGCCTTGACAGACAGACACCAGATGTCGCTTGGCCCAATCAACTCAAAGTATTATGGAATGTCCCTCCTTCCTCCGAACGGATTTGTTTGGAGCGGTCCCAGATCGATATTGTGGAGAACTCAACTACGAGTGCTACACAATGTCTATCTGGCTCCTGCCAGGTTAATGAACCTGACCTTTTATGTGAAATCTGTGCTTATTCTCCAGATCAGGATGAATGAGAGTGTGTTTGTGTGTACGAATGTGGGACAACGGATGGAAATTAGCCCGAGGCTACAATCCGGAGTGGTGTGTTTACATGCATGTGTCTCATGTGTGTTCATTAACATGCACTGTCGCACTGTCCCAACCAAATAAACAATTATATATATATATATATATATATATATATATATATATACTGTATTTGCATTTTTGAGAAAAATAAATTAATAAATTGTCCTAAATGTTACCCCATAGATTTGCTCATTTTTGGCACAAATGTTACTCCATACATTTGCTCTCCATGTTTTATCTAAACAGAAAACAAGATGGCAGCTGACCAGGCGAGGCCTAGAGGGACATGGCTGGGCTCATTTAAAAGCCCCAACCCTCCTCCTCCCAATGCAGCAAACGTAAGTCTAAAGAAATGTAACTTGCTGTAAGTTTTTTGTTTCGGCGGAAATTACGCATTCTTATGTAGAACAACAAAAAATGTGAAAAAAGTGTGCCCCCCTTTACTCACGTACTATTGGCTCAATTTTTGGACAGATGATCACAATATCAAATAATAGGAACAAGGAAAAATTTAGAACACTTTTACTTATTCCATCATATTGTGCACCACCTGCCCTTAATTCTCTTCTCATAGTCTACACTTATCACATTTTGCAATAATGCTGCATATTTTGTCCCCCCTTCACACATTTTTTCTATCAACACCTTCACCAAACTCTCTTCTGTGCACAAATAAGCCTGGGTGCTGCTTTCCATCACTGTTACTTCAGTTTGAACTACCACTCTTCTTCTTCAAAGTGTAGATGTAAGCGGTGTACATTTAATAACATCAGATTTTTTTAAATATATTTTTTAATTTTCTTAACACATTTTAAATCATATAGAAAAGGATACCAAGGCAGAGATGTGCCAAATTACTTTTAAAATTCAGAATAAAGCATAGGAAACTCTTGTGAAGTTAATACAAGTTTCTACCAGATTTTGAGAGACTCCAATCCATGTTTTTGTCTCTAGCATGATGGATTATTGTAATGGTCTGCTCACTGACCTCTCAAAAAGAGCAATACAAACCTGCAGTATGTTCAAAATGCTGCTGCTGCTTGAGTCCTGACTACAACTAGGAAACACAAGCACATTAGTCCAGTGCTCAGGTCGTGCAGATAATTAAGTTCAAAACAATCTCTTCACGGCCTTTGACTAGCTGAATTTGTTGAGAATTTCAGGGAGTGGCCTCCTGGTGCTGCCCAGAGTCAGGACAAAACACGGTGAGGCTGCTTCAAGATGTGAGACAAGCGCATAGTGTGGAAACATTTAAAACCAGGCTGAATTATCTGTGTTGTTATATGGCACCTTGAATTGCTGTTTGTACGAAATGTGCCCTATAATAAAACTGCCTTGTCTGCTGCCTTTGAAAGATGTATATCTTATATATAACCAGGAAATTCAACCATTAGCGAGTTCTTTGGCTCCTGTCACTCACAGAATAGACTTTAGAACAGCTCTGCTTGTTAACAAGACTCTGCATGGCACCAAAGTACTTCTCTGACATGTTAGAGCCATAACCATCACAGCTCTGAGGACCTCAGGGACTGGTCTGGTCCCAGAGTCAGGACTAAATATGGTGAGGACCTCAGGGACTGGTCTGGTCCCAGAGTCAGGACTAAACAGAGTGACGGTGAGGCAAACACCGTCACTGTGTTTGCTCCAACCCTCATCTCGTTCCTTCTACTGTATTACTACTACTTCCACTACCACTACTTCAACCCCTACTACAAAGTCACTAAGACATCACTTAAAAATGCAACAAAACAAATTGTTAGATTATTATTATTGTTACGCTGTTTTAACAGGCCTTCCAAAGAAAAACACTGCGGCTCATCCAGAATTCAGCTGCTGCCTGCCTCCTAACCCACACCAACGGAAGAGCCCACATCACCCTGTTCTTGCTTCATTACATTGGATTCCTATGGTTTTTAGAATCGATTTGAAAATATGTTTAATCCCCTTCAAAGCCCACCATGGCCTTGTCCCTTCGCGGATTTGCAATAAGAATATAACCCGCCCGGAACAAGGTGATCACCTGACGCAAGGCTGCTGGAAATCCCAAGAAAGAGGGATCAAAATGATTGGTGATGCTGCATTTTCATCGTTTGGCTTTTAATTAATCTCTTATCTTCTATATCATATTCTTTCCTTCTATGACTTTTCTGCTGTTTTTATTTTCTTTGTAAAGCACTTTGAATAGCTGACTGTAACAAAAGGTGCTTGATAAATACATATTATTGTTATTATTACTACTACAACTACTACTATACCACCACTACTAGCTGCACAGACGCTTCTACTTCCACAGCTCCCCCACTACTCCTGCCTTTGTTATTGTAATGTATCTACTGTGTCCCCGCTCAATAATATTTGCACAATCCTTCGCCCTATTTCGGTCCTTGTTTTGTTGAGAATATAGAATGTGAGTTACACCTCCTCCAAGACCCCGACGTCACCCGAGATATTGGTTCACTCCGGCAATTCCTGCCATTCCATTTTCTTTAGAACAGTGCCCTTTCCTGGCTCTAAAGTGAAACAAATATATATCACCCAAAATTACACCATCTGCGGTTGGGTGGAAGAATGAAATTATCCCAGCATAATACGAAAGTATTATTGTAGCCTTGACAACAGTGCTCTTATTGAGGCTGTTTTGGGTAAAAGACAGCACATATGGCACGTCATGCTGTTCCGGATGCTTTTTAGGAAAACTTGGAATTGTGCAAAAGCTTACCAAACGTGGAAATTCCAGGATTATGTTAATGTTAATGGTTATTAGCAGCATTCAGCTTGGGCGGATGAGGGTTTTGTTTCCAAACATAACTGCTCACGGTTAAGAAATAACTATCAGGCATTATCATATTTTTGGACTCTCCATTCATTCAATCATTGTGTTTTTATTTTTTGTTTGTTCTGGGTTTCAAGACGATTATTCAGTCAAAAGACATAATCAAGCCACACTTTCTGGTCGTCATATCTTATGGCTAAAACCGGGTTTGAAATGAACATAAAGGATTCTCTCCTGCATCCACAATTTATTTGACCATTATTTCACCAGGAATGTCCCAAAGAGAGTCAGGCTTCAAAGGCGGAACCATATTGCATATACATTATGTTTAGTGGTGGGAAAAACCGGAGCCCTCAGAGGAAACCTATGTAGGCACGAGGGGAAAAATGCAAATTCCACACAAAACGCTGTGTCCATAATTCACTGTTCACACTCAGTGGTTGATACATAACCATAGCTGCCCTGGGGTTGACTAACAGAGTGATCAAGAGTGATTGCTAATCTGCTCCAACGTCTTCCTGCCCATAGACGGAATAACATGCAGTACTAGTCAGAGATGGGATCAAACGCCAACCTTTTGGTTATGAGGCATCCATTGTAGCCTCACCATACACCGTGATAGGTTCTTAACCACATGGATTTGAACATAAAGTCATAGACAGAATGGGTAATTGAGTTTTGTTCTAATAAATTAAATATATGAACATCATATCTTGCTGTACCGGTTCAGTTTAGTTTAGTTTATTGTTTATTGAAACAGGGACAATGTACAAAACCATTAGTCTTTACAAAAGAAGAGATGATTTGCACCAGATTTAACTGAGTAGCTATTTTCCATCTGCAGTCCCTGGGCAGGTGAGCACACAAAAACATTACAATTATAATCTACAAATCTAATCTACAATAAAATTCATTATAATACAGTAAATGTGTTTTACTAAAAGTCTATACAAAAAAACCTAACATTCCCTACAATTTACAATAAATTCATCAATGCTGACACGATTGATTACCTAAAATGTACTTTTTCAAATTTCGAGTAAAAATATTAAGATCTACAGACAATTTCA
>OMNZ01120507.1:2416-25970 GCA_900303255.1 Lesueurigobius sanzi
TTGAAGGCATTGGACTATGAATGAACACATGGGATTATGTAAGAAACGAAAAAAAAAAAAGTTTTATATTTTAAATTCTTTAAAATTGGCACCCTTTATTCTTGGCATTTTCTCAATGAGCTTCATAAGGCAGTGACCTGAAATGGTTTTCAACAGTCTGTGAAGTGAAAACCATTTGTGGTGACTACGTTAGGAAGCTCATTGAGAAAATGCCAAAACTGTGCAAAGCTGTAATCAAAGCAAAAGGTGTTTTTTGAAGAATATATTTCAATCCTTTTTTGTTTAAAACATAATAATCCCAAATGTACATTCATAATGAATGTCTTCAGTGAGAATATACAATGTAAATAGTCTTGAATATAAAGAAAAACTAATAATAGTGTATGTATATACGTGTACATATACTGTATATACAAGTTGAATTCTGTCAGGGTATAAACTTATGCTTTTATTTCACTCATGGTTAGTGGTTGCGTGAAGCCATTTATTGGCCTGAAGTGAGTTTTTCTTTGCTCCTGAACAATTTTCCTGGCAGTTGTTGAAGGTCATGTAAACGTTAGATCAGGGACATAAGACATTTGAGTAGTTTCTGTTTCATTATGATTTCAAAAGAGTAAACTCAGTTCTTTGACAATAAATGACTTCGCACCATCACTAACCATGAGAGGAAAAAAAGATTTTATGTGTTATCATTCATATTCTATGAACAATGGCCAAAAGATTAAAAGGGTTAAAAGGGTATGTAAACTTTTCAGCACAAATGTGTACATGTGTATGAAAAAAATATTTTCTTGTAAATAACTTAAATAAATATAAGCATTACCAAAGTCAGAAATGGATTTGGTCCATAGCCAACAATTAACATTTACGTATACCATTGTTGGTAAACAAAGAAGTAAACTCAGCTATAGGACCTTTAATAGCCCTAAAATGTTGTAGCATCTGCAACTTTTTCTTCTATATTTAAAAGTAAGATGAGCCACATTGAGAGTGATCTTTAAAATACATTTTATTTATCATTTTGTAATTTAACAGCTTACGATATACAGGACAGGACTAAGACATTTCAATGGATTCTGGCCCTATAGGTTGAAGCACAGACATGTTAGATATAGATATGATAGAATAATTGCATTTCTCTTTCATTTGTGCTTTTTCTCCACTTAAACATGTTACAGTGGTATAGGAACATCACAGCGTTTGTTTTTTGAGTGCTTAGTTCAGCAAGACAACTGACACAGATATTCAGTATAGCATGATTTATTTGTACAAATTTGTTACCATGTTGCCTGTAAAACTAATGACTAAAGTGCTGAAGAAGAGCATGGTGCTACATGAGTAGTACTAAAATATAAGAGGTAATGTGTGGCAGCTTGTGGAGAATCAGGTCAAGTAGTTTACTTAAGTACAGTGTTATCGGTTGTGCTTTGAAACATCAGTGCAGACTGCATCATCCAACATCAAGCAAACTACTATTATTTAGTAAAATGGGATGTTATCCAGTGTTAAACATGGTCTTAACCAGGGGATAGTTAAGAGTGCATGCACCTCTTCTGCAGAGGTATATTTAGACAAAGGTGAATGCATGCAACACATGTGACTGGAGATGTGCTTGAGTAAACCTGGAAGCAGTCATTTGGTGTTTTCCTTTACATGTTTCCTTCAGCTTTGATCACGCCAAAGTCTAGTCCTCTAGTTTGTGAGGCAATAGTATAGAAACCATTCATCTGCCTTTTGAGAGTTCACAGTAAAAATACCCACTCCTTTGAGTTCAAGTTTCCATCAAAGCATGTTTGGCAATGTTTTAATATATAGCCTATATCAGCTGGCTTCATCTTTATACTTCAATACAACTTTGAAAAAACAAAACAAAAAACAAGTAGTGTCATAAAACATGAATGAACAATTAAAAGATAAAGTATGTACTTTCTCTGCTTTAGTACAAAATATTTTTTTTTTTCAAACATACACTGTATTTTAGTAAGACTTGTCTAGTTCCTAGTGTTATTTTAGATACACCGACATCAATACTAACTCTATGCCTGTGTTACATAGTCTACAGGCTACACTGCTCATCTACTACAGCGAGTACACAGTACACACAACATCATGGTTACACTACATGAAAGCACAAATTTAAAATAAAACCCAAATAAAACATTACTCAGGTGCCTCCTTTGGGTCAGTCCTCCTCGACTTCAAAAAGAAAAGAAAAGCACACTGCAACACACAGTCTGAATATAGTTATTTTACATCACTGTACAAAGGGACAGCCAAGATAACAAGGGCTGGGATATGTAGACACAGCAAGACTGCACAGAAGCTCCGCCCCTCTCTCTAGAGCAGCAACAGCCTCCTGTCACTAGACTTCTTGTAACGCGCTCATTTATGGATTAAGATGTGGTGGGATTTACAGCGCACTTGTTTTTACTCTAACCAGAATCCATTCTAGTGGGGCCTGGACATAGAATCTACTTTCAGCCAGTTAACATACGGTTAATAAAATACACAGCTTTAGATTTGGCACTTTTTGGAATGTTTGAACTTTCCAAGATTATTGTTGCTTTTTTGTGCTTATATCTATTGTTGAGTGGCTTGGTTATCATCCTACACCATAGACGTCTATCTTCTATTCTGCTCTCAATAATGTTACTTTTAACTCTTGCAAACTACTTTTAACTCTTGCAAACTGATTTTCACTTGACTGCCCTGAGTTAGCAGGTCTCCCTCTTGTGGTCTGGTGAAGAAACTGCACTGTTTTCAACATGAACACTATAATTACTTTCCTATTTACACAACACATGTAAATGCGAATGTGGATCGCAAACGAATCCTTCTACAGACAGTTAACGACTAATTGCAACTCAAGTACCAAACCATCTTTGACAACAGGACGCTCTGCAACAGTGTGGGAAGCAGAATCCAGAGGCAATCGCTCCCCACCTGCGCAAACATCCATCCAAGCACCACAGCAACTTTTTTCGATCAGAAAGAGAGAGAAAGTGATTGGCCTCCTGAGTGAGCGCCCCATCATCCTGTGCTGAGCTATGCTGCACACAAGAGCAGGCTCCACTAAAGCCCACAGCCTCTAAGAAAACAACAAATGAAGTCACTCAAGAGAAATGATCACTTCATGATGGAGATTTTTTTTTTTCCCTTTTTTGTCTTTTATACAAAATAAACCTGTCTTTATGATAATTTACTAAGTTAAAATAGCAAGAGATTAAAGGGTGAGACTACGGAGATTGTATTAAACTGATAATAAACCTATGTTACAAGTCATTCTGCTCACAGTTTCTGTGATGTTGCAATGCACAGTTCAAGTTCACCTAAAACACATCTCTTTTACTTTAAAGGTTTAAATGACTGTATGAGACTGGATCAGTCTCTAAAAGACAAACGTCATTGACTTGAGTACTGTACAAGTAACACAAACAATGGATTTGGAAATCCGCCCCAAACGGCCACAGTTCTGCTTTGCTCATGTGCATGCTCTATTATGGCCAGGATTATGACTATGGTCTGGTCTACATCAGCAGCAGAAGCTTTGGTTGCCTCATTTTGACGTGTTACTCAGTGATGTTTCTTATGAAAAAGAAGACTGAATAGCACATTGGCCGTTCATAACTGGTATATGGTTCAAATCATGTAAGAGGAAAGCAAACCTGTGGCCCTACGACTACAACCCACAGCCTAAACAAAACTGTTCTTTTCACAACAACAAAGCAGTTGAGTGAAGTATTGGAAGACTTAAGAAATGTGCTAGTTCAATAAAGGGTTAATAAAAAGCTGAGGCCTGCAGTAGCTTATTGGTTTGTCCAATAATCGAAGAGTTGGTGTGTTGTGTCAGTCACTACTACCTGCAATATATACTGCTGTTGTCGTGACACTTCACCTGCTTTGCCTGTGTAACTGCACCCACGGCTGATGACTGCACATATAGGCAGTCACACTTCATCAGACTGCCCAGGGCAGCTTTGGATACAAGCAAGTGTCTAGATAAGCACTATATATGGTTAAGTAGATTAATTGTCAGTTTTATGCATTAGGTCCCTACAATAACATAGGGCTTTTAACAGGACAAGGTTTCCACAGGTAAAAACATGTGGACCCTGAGAAATTGGCACAGCGATGTCCTGTAAGCTTGTCTAATATTTGACTACTTACTTTAGAAGCAGTATAGCTGATTTATTTGATGTACTTTTTAGTCAAAGCAGCTTTAGTGGAGAAACGGTAGAAGTAACTTCCACTGGAGATTGACTGTATTGTCTCTCGTCAATCTCCATTTCAGGTTAGTTAATTATGTGCTCTTAATAACCTTACTGAAGAACAAGCAGCAGCATAAACAAGATACTTAGACTATAGTAATTAGTTGGAAACTACATTTGAGGTCATCTTGTGCTGTAGAAAGGTACAATTGATTGAGAGTGAATAAATGTAGCTGTCTCTCTGGCTACAAATCTATGTTCATTTTTTCATCTTCCAAGCTTATCAAAGTGTACAGAGATAGCTAGGGCAGGCTCAGGTAGATACTTTCTGCACCTCTACGTACTACACCAGGCTGCTCACCGCTGGCACAGGCCAAACAAGGATGTTGTCTTTTTGTCGCTGCACAAAGGACATACATGCGACCACACAATCTACCCTATACTGACTAACTGCAAGAAGATGACATGTACAGGTACAAGCTTTACAAAAAAGTAAAACATAACTGCATTATTAAATTATGTGGAACAAATTAACATCTCATTCATACTCACTCACAAACAATTCTATTTGGAAGTTGATCCATTTTTTTTCTTCCTTTTTTAAAACTTGAATCTACAGACAACACACACATAGATAGGTTAGGATAGATAAAATAAGCCTTTACAATATGTAAAGGTCTCCAGCAAATGGGATCTCCCCCACAAAGGCCTGTGGGAAAGTGGGTTGGATGGGGCTGACGGAGGGCAAGGCGGCGGTGTTGAGCTGATGGAGCAGGGCTGTCTATGCACTTGGGTTGGGGTTGTTGTGTGTGTTGGTGGAGCCGTTGCTTCCCTGAATGGTGAGACTGATCTCCTCCTTCTTCTCCTCCTTCGGCTCTGCTTTCAGCTCCTCCTTCTCTTTCAGAGGCCGCGCCTCCACTGTGTCTTCAGAGGCCATGGGTGCGTACCGGCCTGTCCGGTGCTCCTTAAGGGCTGGGCCCCACTTTGGATGTGGACGGCATGCATGCCTTAATCGCTAGTAACAAAAGCACAGACACCATTAAAGCACTGATGATATGATGGATTGTTTGATATAAGTGTGGCTCAGTAGTTACAGCTACAGACCTTACAATGGGAAACACACACAATACATGTTCATATAAAAACTATTTGCACTAGTATTGTTTTTATGCTTATTAAACCATTCCCATCTTGTGTTTACTTGATATATCTGGGTCAGTAACTCATTACTAAGAGCCAGGAGCCGCACCTGTGTTAATTTACACAGCTTGCATAACATGAGTTGAAAGACCTCTGCTTATACAAAGCTATAGACCCCTTCCCAGCCTACGCCATACTGATGTCACATTGTAGGCATAAAGCAGCACAGCCACAAGCAAACAAGTGACTGAAATAAAAATGTTGTTTTCAAACGTCTCCTTGACGTTATAATTCATATAATAATTCATATTTTCACTGGAATGACATATTCGCTAAATTAATGACAGTGAAATCATTCTAATAATCATGAACAAGACGATTGATTTGATTTTGAACCCGATCAGGTCACAAACATGACCCATTCACTCTCACCCCATCATCAGGTCTTCATGCGATAAACAATATCCAAAGTGATAATTGAGTGACATACGTGTCACAATTTAAAAACACAACTCTAGTATTTAAGTATTTAGCTAACGTTTGTCAACACAGCGTCTACCATAGATTATTGTGGCTGCCTGCCAGTGCCTGCTTTTTCCTCCAGCTAGCCAAAAAGTTTTAAAAAGTTTATTGTCTTTTATTGATTTGATAATATTTGATTAAGTTCTTGTTTTATCCTATTTATTTATTTATTTTTTGATTGTATGCAACCTAAATATCGTTATTTTACAATTAGGGCTAAATTAATAAATCTGTGCAGCACCTTGGAGACTGTGTTGATAAAATGTGCTATCATATTGATTAAAATAGAAATGTATACCTCCTTGAAGGTGGCTCCTGGAGATCTGGAGATCTTGTAGAGGGCATAGATGGGTATACAAATGACTGAGGACAGAGCCATGGCGAAACCAATGAACAAGGACCAGCCCGGGTACACATAGTCATTGTATTTGATTGGTTTGTACTGGATCACTGTGAAGATCAGGATGAACTGCAAAAGACAACAAGACACAAACGTTCACCTTATGGGACAGTGAGACGTTGTTAAGGCTTCTGCTGCCACTTTACAAACAGAACCATCACTTTGCTTTTAATAGCTTCAGATATTGATAGACTTGTGCTGCCGCAAAATGGTGCACAAGTGAGTGTTGCTGTAGCTGCATTGCTATCACAGAGCACACAGGGCTCTTAATCTGTGTAGACAAAAGCAAGAGAAAACAAGTGACTGAAATGTGAGCAGTAATCCTTGACAATAGATATCTTGGTCTGTCCAGCAGCTTAGTGAGCTCGAGCATCGGGGAAATGGCGCAGTTAAAAGCCACGAGTCTCTTTCCCATACACACAAACACACACAAACACACACATACACACACATACACACAAACACACACATACACACACAAAAAGACTATAGTTTTACCAGCATTGACTTTCTACACTGACGTTAGGTTCAACAATGACAAATCCATGCACATAGCACACTACTACTCACACTAATAATGAGAGGAGAGATGAATCTCCAGCAGACTTTGAAGAATAGAGGAGGTGGGAAGCCCAACATCATCTCAACGTCTTTAAAGTAGTTTTTGTGTCCTGAAAAAACAGCACTTTGTTAAAATGTGTTTAAATGAACCACCATATTTGTTTAATAATATGTTTTTGGATTATATGATTACCATAAATGTACATGACGCAAATGCACATAATGCAAGAGATGATAACCAAGGAGAAACTAGCAGCATAGTTGTCCATCAGGAGGAGCCAGTAGATCCCCGCCTGTGTATGAGTAAAAAAAAACATTTATATTTACACGTGACAAAACACAAGTCTTCTAATCATCGTTCTGTGCATGCACCTGCGTGGTCAGAGGGACACCTAATACGAATCCAAGGATGGCCACAGACAGAGTGACAACAGTCTTGTTCCTGATGATCCAGTCTGTCCCGATCTCATCCACAACAGCTGTCACGAGGGTCTCCAGAAGACAGAACTACAAGTACAGGTGGAATAATTACAGGCAAAAGTCAAACATTTTAATAAACAGTTTAATCTCATTTAAACATTCCCCTGGGAACAAATAAACAGCCAAACCTTCACAATAAGGTGTTCACTTGTTGCACTGATTCAGTTTAGCTGGACCATGGCACAGGGCAGGGCCATAGAGAAGTGTCAACAGCCTTAGAACTAAGTCCAGGGTAGGCAGGTAACGCGCACTTACTATGTGTGAATAGGTTAAGATGTTTTGCCAACCTTCAGTACCAAGAGAGGTGGGACTTAGAGATTACTCCTCCTACTGGTTTCCTCTTAAGAGACCCATGAGCGTGTTAAGTCTACTCATTTTGCTGAGGAAGATCTTTAGACAAAGATCGAAACGTCCTACACTTCAATTACGAGTACAGATGAAGACTGAAGAATGTTTGCCAACTGATTCAATGTTTCTCCATAGATTTACACAGAAAATTGTGAAAATGCATTTTTCTTACACTCTTGCAACAGCTCAACTTTAGTAGCACCTACCGCCATCACACTTTACAGTCTTGGACTTAACAATATTCTGAAGGGTTGTTCAGAGGGATTTCAGCTTGATTTATTGAGTTTTGAACCCCAAAAACCAAAGCAGATTTATTTATACAGATTTATCAATGTATAACTTACTCAAAAACTAGACAAAATGATCCCCTCTGATCAAATAATTGAAAGTAATACATCAACCAAATAAAACCTTACGTTTTAACCTGGGTCTATCCATAATTCAGATTTTGTTGCCAAAAATATAGTCAACGTTGGCAGTTTTTGCACATCAAATGCCTTGTTTTATATTAAAACATAAATTGACAGAAAACTTGCAATGCATTTTTTGCTCATATTCATGTCAGTAATATACAGCAAAAGTTTCAAATTAATATCAGTCGATTTAATTTATTTTCCTATTCATCTGCAGTGTCTGGCCCTAACACATAGCACAGTACTTTCTGGACCAGAGACAGCAACAAAGACATTGATTTACAACATTACAGCATTTTTTTAAAATCATTTTTCTCCCACCAAGTTGAGTAAGATTTATCAAAATGTCTCAGACAGATGCAGAAAATGATCAAGATCAAGGAACATTAGCACATCTTTTTGTCATAAACTACATCCATTTTGGGGCTGCATATTTGATTTTTTTCACAAAGTTATTGGCAGGAGGGTTCCTTGGACTCCCATTACAGTTTTGTTTGGTGTGACTGAATAAGATTGGGCAAGAAATAAGAATGAGAGGAAAGTTATATAATTGCGTACATTATTATCCAGGAAGATGATGTTGTGCTGGAAATCTGACAAACCACCTTCCTTTGAAATGTGGATAAAAGAGTTGGGGAAAAATAATACATTTGGAAACAAATCAGATATACTTTGTCTATAAGTGTCATCTATATGCTGGAAAACCTTAAGTGATCGGGACTGTTGATTTTATTGTGCTTACTTGTAAATACCACCATCTGTTGGTGTGTTGTTTTGTCAAATTAAAAATAATAAAGCTCTGTTGATTTTACCTGCGTTCCCAGTCCCAGGAGGATGAGCATGAAGAAGAAGAGCAGGGACCACAGTGGAGAGATGGGTAGCAGAGTGAGGGCTTCTGGGTAAGCCACGAAGGCCAGTCCCGGGCCGTGGTCGGCGACTTCGGACACGGGGACGTTGAGGTGGTGAGCCATGAAGCCCAGGATGGAGAAGATAACGAAACCAGCGTAGACACTGGTCGCACAGTTGGTAATGCTGATGATGATGCTGTCTCTGTTCAGAAGAGAAAGGGTTAGTGGATACAGTGGAAATGTACAAGAATAAAACAAGAATAAAAGTACTTTGGTACGCTGTATTCTATTCTATTCTAAATTCCCTGGGCCTATGTTAAAGGTGGATTTGACTATTCTGAATTGCGCCCTGAGCAAACTTCCCTCTCTCCCACTCTAGTTGATGCTGTGGGTATTTGCTGCAGTTATCACAAAGGATGTCTTGAATGACTCTGATGCCACTCATTCTTTTATTGGACCAGTCAGAGCCTTCACAGCAGACTGCCTGTGTATACCACTGTTAGCACAGCGAGGAGATAGGCTTCATGGGGACAGTGCAGCAAAACACAAGCTGATTAGGTTGCTGTACAGCTGTGTGCGTAGATAGCACGACCCGGAGCTCCAGGCAAAAAGGCACAAATGATATCTTGAGCCTCTTGCCTTCACCTCCTCAGTCGCAGCGCTGGCCTCACTCGGACTCTGCGAAGGAGGAGCTCGGGAGAGAAAATGGCATCTTATCTGCCGCTCTCTCCTGTAACCACCCGCTAACCTTTCCTGCACTTCTCGCTTGCTCCCTTGGTGTTCAAAACCTGCAATCAGCTCCTTAGGTGTCCAAAATAGTATCTGCATATCCACCTTATCACAGCTTTCCTCTCAATCCTCCAGGAACACACTCCCTGTTTTATTCATCACCTTAAGAAACTGTTTCATAGCTATTCCTAATTACTGTATTTGTTGGCTCGCTGTACTAATCTCTTCCTGGTTTGGCTATTAATAAAACTGATGTAACAGCTACTGTAATTAACTGAGCAATATATATCTTTTTCTGTGAACCAACCTGAAACAGTTATTATGGAACTTGTTATATGATGCCATCGTAATGAGGCCACCCCAGGCACAGCCGAGGGAGTAAAAGATTTGCGACGCTGCATCTCCCCAAACCTGAAGCACAAATCGGTTTACAATATAAAATGTTAAAGTGGGAATAGCGCAGCTTGCCCGCGCTTCTCTGTAAATTCTCATTTCTCATCAGCACCTTAGCGTCCAGTACTTTCTCCCACTGAGGGGTCAGGTAGTATTTGATGCCGTTGATGGCTCCTTCCAGAGTGATGCCTCGAATGAAGAGGATGGTCAGGACTACATACGGAAAGGTGGCGGTGAAGTACACGACCTGCGGCGTTTAAAGGGAGCAGACGGCGTGGTTATTGTGGGAAAGCAATAGGCGTGCTGTAAAATAGATGCGCCTGACCTTTCCAGAGGATTTGACGCCCCTGATGAGACACAGAAACACGACGAACCAGGACACGGCCAGGCAGCCGAGGATGGGGAGACGCACCTCGCCGAAGTTCCCGATGCCGTCAGAAATGTCCAGTACGTAACGTCTGTGCGAGAACAATAAAAGAATAAGAAGCTAGATTTAACAGGATATCAAATGTGTGAAAAGTATTGAAGGAGAAAATAAATCTTTGTTTTATTACAGACGATTTGGTGCAGAGGAAGACATTGGTTCATTCTGCCACATCACTATATTTTTGATCACTTTTAAGAAGCCAGCGTGATTACTGAATATTATCTAAGACAGGCACTTTTTGCTTAAACAACAAATAATCATTTAAAATAAATATTGTGTTCATTCAGTATACATGGGTTTCCAGTGATGTCACGCCATTTTGTTGCCCGAAGTGGAATTATGCCACAATACAATAATTAGTAATAAAGTATCACTACTCACTCAGGATGAATGCTTTGGTAAATTTCTCCATTGTGAGATCAATAAAGTATTATTCTTATCTTATCTTAACAAAGAGAGTACATGTCTACATAAACAAACTATGGTTACAACACAAAGAGCAGGAGGCTCCCACACAGGCCAAAGATCTAGTTCCACTCCTGAGACTAAATGAACACATCGAAGAGGTAACAGATAACCTTTCTCTGTGATTTTTTTCTTGGGTTGAGTCAGTGCAGACCATAGATAGACATAGAGACCCATTTATTTTTTATTTTATTATTATTATTATTACTATTACCTGTTTTACAAGCTTACTTTCTTCTTTGATGGCACATTTCCTGACTTTTTGCAGCCCCGTGTGTGATCCTGTCTTAAGAGCTATTGTAACAAGTGAATTTATCCATTGTGAGATCAATAAAGAACCATCTTATCTCTTATCTTATCTTAGACTGATACACTCTTGCACTAGCCAGCGGGCAACAAAATGGCCACTCTGACCACCAAGGTCATGTGACTGAAACCCATGTTATACATCGGCATCAAATTGAATGAAATTGATTCTGTTTTTGACTAGATTCTATCTTATTTTTTATGCAGTGTACATAAGAGATGTCTATATAGTCTTTTTTTTTCATTGGTAGATGCTAAGAGGCATTTATTCTATCTTCATTTTATTTTTAATTTAGTACTATTATTACCTGTTTTTGCAAACTTACTTTCTTCTTGATTATTTAAAAAGTATAGAAAAGGATGCAGATCTCATGGCAAATGAAATGTATTTGAAATTATTCAAAAGATGTGATTCATGAATGAAGTGAAAGGATTAGGCTGCGTGCACTTCATTCAAATAGATTTAGAAATGTACTATTCCAATAAAACACATTGTTTTTGGTTCACGGGAGTTGTATGCTTGAGCGACGGTGAGGTGATGTCGTCTCACAAGCACCAGTAGTTTTCCAAGAATTGTATTTCACTTTCTGTCCTTGTTAGTGTAATTCCACACAAATCAGTAACAGGTTCAGTTAAATCTAGTTCAAATATTGGAAGAGCGCTTTTCCCAAACACATGGCTTGTTTGAAGCTACTTTATCTAACAGGTGCAAGTCAATTTTGAACTCTGTGTCAACTGTGATAAGGGGTGACTTGTATAACACGGAGAACAAAAAAAATATAGAAAGAATTAAGCCGCATTACCAAAACATCTGTAATTTGACTTCCTGCAGGTTTGATGATAACCACTTAACGTAATTAGGGCCTGAATTTTGCAATGCACTGTGAATATCAACAAACAACTAATCCTTCCTTGGTGTTCTTACTTCCAGTATTCCTCACTGGGGCTGGTCCTCTTTGTGCGATTAACAGCCTCAGAGACTCCTGTTAGCAGACTGCTAGTGGCGTTAGCCAAGCTGGCATTCACAAACGAGCTGCTGCTCACCACTCCAGAGCAGGCAGGAGTATTCCAAGGATTATCGCAATATGTCCATGGCAGCATCTTGGTCATGGACATAAAGAAGTAGTAGAAAGCAATGCAGATGACCACATTGTAATAGATTCCGATGTAGGTGGACACCACCATCATGCCGTACCCCACACCTGTCAGAAAGAAACGTTAGAGAAAAGGGGAAGCAAAGATTTTCAGTTCAGTTCAGTTAACTTTATCCAGACATTTCAAGGCATTAGAAAGGAACAACAAAAGGAAATGTTTATATCAATGTCTGAAGATACAATGTTGCATGCCACTTTACAGAAGTACTTTTACCTTTGAACATGGGACTAATTTTCCAGACTCCCAGACATCCCTGGCTGGCAAACTGACCAAAGGACAGCTCAAGGAAGAAAAGAGGGATCCCGCAGAAAATGAGCATGATAAAATATGGCAGCATGAAGGCACCTGTAATAGAAGACAAAAAAAACCATCATCATTTACTACATGATCAGTGCATGAGTATCTTTCACTTTCAAATGAGATGAGCAACACGCACATCCAAAAATCTAAATCAGTGTGCTAGATTTGACAAGGTATAACTTGCAGGGAAAAAAATGGACAAATAGCATAACTGATGGCGCTCACCAATTTTTTGATTCACCAGAGTGACGTTTCGAGCAGGTAGCCCTTCTTCAGACTGACTATCTTTCACTTTCAGCCACATAAGACAGTTTCATCTTATAATAAAACATTGACTGTACTTGACAATCTGGAAAGTGAACACTTTGTTAATTTGTAAAAATACAGCACTGTGTTCTCTCACTCCATGGTACATTGATTGTGTGTATTTAGGACGTGAAGTAGGTCAGCACAGTCAGGTGAACGAGTCAAATTATACTTTTGTGAAAGAAGTTGTTTGGCACACTACAGTATATTTGAAAAATGGTATCCAGTCATAAGAGATCTTTCTAAAAGTTTTACAGCTAAACACCTGAATGTAGTGTGACGAGGGATGTCAAGTTTATCCGTTTTTACAATTAGCGGGATCATAAAAGCTCACGGTTAATCGTGAGAACTTTGGGACTCAAGGTAAATCGTTGTTGTCCAGAGCTAAATCCAACAAAAATAGATGAAGTCAGGTTAAATAATCCAACTCTTGTGCAGAGAGGTATTTTTATCCATCTGTAAATGATAATGGCAGAGCGTTGCCAAAGAAGCATGTGCAGCGCTGCATCTGTTACATCATGGTAAAAACCAAAATATGTGCTATTTCAGAAAAACTAAATAAAATAAATAAACATAGGCTTATATGTTCAATTTTAACTAGAACAACAATTAAATTAATATAAACATATAATGCCTTGTTTCTTTTTTGTGTAAGTTTGGACAGTACTTTTTGTGAGATTTTGAGAAATTCTCTGTATTTTCTTCCATAATTCCGCTAATCATGAATAACGGTAAAAAAAAACAATATTTTTCCCTCCATATCCATGATTCCAATATTTAGAATCATCACATCCCAGTGTGACTAAAGAATTAAAGAAAGAATTGGGGGCTGCACATTTAGTTGCCATTCACAAAGGAGCACAGACATCACGACTCTATCAAACAAGTAATGTTACGCACATTCCCTTATGCTGCGTATTATGCTCCTCTCTGCTGCGGTGGACCTCCATATTCAGTATTACGAGGTTTCTCTTTTTGGAGAGAACAACTGACTCTGGATCAGTAGCATTTCATTGGTCAATAACTAAATCAATGGTGCTACGCCCGTATAGGAAGTGTTGCTAGCTGGTTCAAACTTTTCTGCGATGTAAATTAAAACTTGCAATGAATGAAGTTTTCACCTAAAGAACAATAGTGCCAGATGAGTAAACCCATGAGACTGATGCCAGCTCAGTGTGAGAGAACAGGGGAACAGTCTAATAACAGAGTGCACTATATGCAATATAATGTTATGCTTTTGTTTTGTCATGTGTTATTTGAGCTGCTCTCTCATGCTAATAAAACAAGAGGGAAGCTTTTTCTGTGCTTAAACTTCTCTTCATGCCTTTATAGCCCAAACTACTCCAGAGCATTTTTGATGAACTGCAACCTCAGCCTAGTCATGTCAAAAAATGGACATAAGTAGATTTTCCTTCCTATTTATAGTACTGTATACTCTACTTTTAGAGACCAATAATGAAAGCTTGCCCTGAGCACCCGTGACCCACAAGAAGATGAATGGAAGAACGCACCTCCTCCATTTCGATAACAGAGATACGGGAACCTCCAGACGTTGCCCAGGCCCACAGCATAGCCCACGCTGGTGAGTACAAACTCAATCTGGTTGCCCCAGTTGCCCCTCCTGGAGTTTTCATCCTTCTTCACCGACTCACCCGGAACCGCTCCATTCTGTAAAACATTGACAAGAAAGATATATTGGTTCTGCAGATATTGCTAGACGTTTCTCTCTTGTCTGTGTCTCGGTAGAGAGAGGCAGCGGAGCGGAGTGGATGAAATGTAAAATGGGTGCCTTAAGAACAATGCAGCATTTGGCCACGTCGTTCTGATTTGCAGTTACTCCTCACCTCTCTACCTCTTTTAATCACTCCATCTGGTGCCTTCAGATGGGCTTCAGACCCTCGCCTTCACCTCAGCTTTGTCAAAGTGTGTGTTCAGATGAAACATTTTTTTAAATCACTACTCGAGTGAGCAGACCATGGATATATCAGACCATTGTTTTCTTTATTTGACTTTAATCTAACGAGGAATGTCCCACTGAGATTAAGAATCACTTTTTCAGGGGAGTGCTGGCCCCATAAACACTCAATAACTCTGTATCAGACTAATGTAAACTGAACAACCTGATCCAGCCATTTGCACTGGTCTCTTTGCATTATGTGGTATGCCCACACTCACATTTGCTGCTAATGTACATCTGAAGAGTTCACTTGCAAAAACAGAAAAAGTACCATTGACAAAAATAAACATAAGCTTGTACTTTTCTCTTTGTGTTGCAATGATGTTGCAGTGATGATTATGCATGCCTTATAGTTTTATCTTTTTTTTTAATCTTTTTTTCATAGTTTATTATTTATCATTATTACAATGTTTCATGTTGCACGAGAAAATTCCTAGTCTGTGAAACCTTCATTGACAATGGCTATAAATTCTATTCTGATTCTGAAAACTTCACAGAGAAACGCCCCGCCGTGAGCGCTAACCGTTATGTTATAATAAAGCCAGAAAAAACTGCATTCCTGCATAATTATACTCAAAGCTTCAGGTTGCAATGTCGAGGGAATGCCTTGTTGACACAAACACATTATTGTCAGCCACATGAACCACTGACTTTCAGTGCAAACCAAGGGATCATGCTTATCAGCAAAATACATTATGGCCGACAACACTAAAGTAAGTTAAATGCTCAGCAGATTTTGCCCCCGTGGCACTGGAAATTAACATTAGGCTCTGGCCAAGCGTGACTAATGAGACAGACGGTTTAACAGCAACAAGTACAGACAACAAACAACAGCCTGTGACTTTATTCAGGAGTCTCACAGCGCACTCCGATTATAAGGGCGGAATAGACAGATTTTCTTCAGCCTCCTTGACCTTTATTGTGTGGGAGTGGAGGATGCAGGTGGGACAGAAAATCAGCAAACATGGATGTTGTTGGTACAAAAAGACTCGTAGTTAACGCGCTCTCTCGTCGGGGGGCATGGAGAGGACTCCCGCCGAGTGTCCGCGGCCACAGCATGTCTCCAACCCAACGTCCCAGTCTCAAGTTGACTTTGGACAGAGACGCCGCACAGCTGTGTGTGGGGTGTACATGTCCCTCAAGACTGCTGGGAGATTCCCAGTCTGAACAATGGGCACAACCACTACAACTGTAGCTTTAATTGATTGATTACATGCCTTTTGACCACAATCCATAACAAAATAATGGTCTTTTTTAAACAATGAATCGTGTCTCACTTGTTTTCATTTTAAATCTTAAAGCACGATCAGAGATAAATTATGTATTCTTTTAGGCAGATGGCTATAAATAAGGATGGTGATTTTGGTAGTAATGGACTAAGTAAACCAGCCAATCAACAAAACACAGGAAGAAGGTTTGATTCCTGGGCCGGATGTGGAGTTTACTCGTTTTCCCCAGGCCTGCGTAGGTTTCCTCCAGGAGCACCAGTTTCCGATATCACTAAAAACATGTACAATAGGCAAAGATGAAAGTGCATTTGTGTGTTCGACCACTGCTAGGTGCGGTGTGTACAAATAAACAAATAAAAATAAATAAATAAATTCCTGAGAAGAAAAATGATGTCGTGAAAACAAATCATTCCTTTCAAGACAAACACAGAACATAGTAGTTCTGTCGGCGTGTCTGCAGGCCTCTGGGAAGGGGCTGAACTTTGGGTCCCTCTCCCCTGGCTGACCCCAGCACTGCCCAGGTGTTGTTGCCTGTGGTGTTGGCTTCTGGGAGCATCCTGGTCACTCAGTCAGACAGACACAAACACAGATCTCCCTCCATCACATTCACGTGTCACAGGGACCATCTGGGCCTTATATAAGACCACACATGCCTTCCACTCTGCCCCCCATTTAGTGACTTTCACTCGTTCCAAGGTTCAGAGCCAAAACAACAAATACATAAATAAATAAGATGTCCCAAATGTGTTGCGAAAAGACAGTACAAACTTTCAAAACTACAAATAGAATGGCTAGCTATAAAAATTAGACGTGGTATTCAAATTGAACATTTTAATTTTGTGGCATCGTTTTCCTTTTGTGAAAACTGGCAGGTTGCAGTTATCTCGTCAGATAATTGTTAACAGAAACTTATGATCCAACATGCACACTCCAACATGTGTATTTAAATGTATTTTCTAGCTAGAAAGTGTGGTTATACTGTAGACCGCTTAGTACACGACTAAATGCTTCAATTATGCTATTTCTGTGAGAGTTTGCAGCCGTTGTCACATTTTACTGTGCTTCTCTCAAAGACAAAAAGGCAACAGTCTGTGTACTACATCAGATTCCTTTAAAAAGCATCAGCATAAATCCTTCAAAACAACATTATCTGACTGCAGCCAGGTTGCTCAGTATGCACAGTTGATTTATAAACAGTAAACAGACAAGCTTGGGGAGCAGAGCACAAAATCATTTCTTTATGACTGGCATCTTTCAGAGTATTTTGTATCACTGAAATGCAGCATAATTTTTAATTAAAGTGACCAAAGGAGTGGGGAGGTGTGCACGGCCTGATAATCTTTTCGGCTGAATGTGATTCTGTGCAATTGCTGACTGGTGTGTTGGCATTCTTTATCTGTGAGATTTTTTTTTAGCAGCACCTCCTATAGAGCCCTGGCATTTGCCTGACAGCTCACTGCTCCACTGCTCTCACAGAGAGAGCACAGCTGCAAATATGCACAAAAGAGTGGTTAAGTAGCAGGGATTGTGCTTTAAGGATTGTTTTGTTGTGGGCGTGATTATATTATTATTTTTTATATTTATATTACAATATGTTTAGTGAATTTAGTACCAACAAGCCTTTAGATCAAGTTAATGGGCACTGACATCACAGTGCAATGCATTATGGGAATTTTGCCACCATTTTTCAGGACCACAAAACAATGAAAACACAGCCCATTTTCAATATTATTCCCTCGTAGATGGTGCGTTCTAACATGGCAGTCAACCCAGCGCCGCTGCCTCCTCTACGCTGGCAACGCGTGGGGCACCAAGTGCTCCGAGGGGCACCAAGTGCTCCGAGGGCCAAGTGCTCCGAGGGGCACCAAGTGCTCCGAGGGCCAAGTGCTCCGAGGGGCACCACATTGATGACTGATTGAATGACATTGCACAGTGTTTGCGCTGTTGTTTTTAATACAATTGACAAAAACTGCCTTTTAATGAGAACGATGAGGAAGAGTTACAGAAGTTTCTGTCAATGTGGCCAATGATTAACACACGGATTAGCTGTTATATAAAAAATAAAAATATTCAATTGTTGCATCTAAACTAGGTAATTAGACACATTTCTACAATTATTTTGTTGCGTATTTTTATTTTATTGTATTTTGGAGGGGTTGGGGCACCACCAAACATTTAAACATTTCTGCTTAGGCCACCAAAATGGCTAGCAGCGGCCCGAACTATCCTGAAGTTATTAGTCTATCGAGCTTCCCTTAGTTCTACAGTTAGCAGTAGTTTAGTTGTTGTTTGGACCGGTAAGATGGCGCCTCAAACACATACACATCAACACAATCTGCTGGCCACGCCCCCATTATGTGACATCACATTCCAAAGCTCTATACACATCACTTTTTATCAAAGATTAGGACAATGGGTAAACTAGTTTCTTATCACAATGGCTAATTCATAATTGTGAAGATAAGAACCCTGTTAAAATCAAGAACTATCAACAGTTATGTTTAGCTGATCATCTTGCAATGATAAATGACAGATTGTGTTTTTATATTAAGAGATGAAACGTCTGGTCAGGAGGACTTGCAGGACACATCTGTCCAAACATCAAATGCCACAAGTCAAATCACTTTATGCACATAATCAATCAATTAACTAAAATAAATAAAATATTTAATTAGTGAGAAATGTCTATTAACATTTTTGTTTCATGTAATGAAATGGAATCACGCAAAATGTGACCAAAGGAGTGGGGAGGTGTGCACGGCCTGAAAAAATTATGAACTTTCAATCTGATGCTTTCATGATAAAATTAGCAAGAAGAGGCTCGAAGCGTGATTTTATCATACATTTAGACTGATTTGTTTTCGCAAACAATAAGTTGTCATCGTTATATTATTTTCTGGGTAGCAACACTGAGTAAAGCTTGCCGTACTGATATTCTCTCCGTTTGGTTGGAGTTCAATGTCCAGTGCTGCCCTTGTGTACATTCAGAGGTTTCATGTTCTGTAGATGCAGACACTTTATCTAAAATTTACAAAGATGGGACGGTGCAACAGTTTGCAGAAGGGCTGAGCATCAGCCCTTCAGGGGTTTAGGCGGCAAAGAAGCACACTCTCCCGATTGTCTCTTTTATCACTTTCTCTGTGGCCCCAGTGGCATCAGCAGGTCCAGGCTGAGGCTGCACATGGGCACATTGCTCTGTGCGCTCTGCTAACCATCGATCTATCCCTTCTACTAAACAAGTTCAGAGTGTCTGAGATTGTGTGTGTTTATTGAGCTTTCAATAAACACATACTTTTTAATGATGTTAACAAATGTACATGCAAAATATAAGATACATGTATGAGCAACGTCTGAAAGCCCCTTCCCCACGATGGCTGTGGAGCGCCCCTGGTCAGGGACAGGTTTCTCGGACTGTCCCCCGAGTTACACCTGGCTGTAGCGCACAGAGGTCAAGTCGCCCGCGGGCAGTTAAGAATGTAATGGTCATAATTGTCAGATTTAAGTCAGGAATTAAGAGTTGGCACATGGAACCTGTGCTCTGAGCGGTGACGTCTCACAGCCGCTCTCTCTTTGCTTTGTGACATGGGGATGCCTCTGGGAAGCTCCAGTCCCATCACGGAGGATTTCAGATTGAGCACAAAACCTTCCTGATATAACAGCTTAACAAAAGCAACACTGTCCTATGAACCTCTGCAAAGAGAGTAAAATCTTTGTATGTTTGTTTTCTGCACGAGACGTCAGTGTCAACCTTGTGCTGCAAGATGAATTCCTGCAAGATTTGTGATTTCACAAACTCACAAAAATACTGGTAAAAAGCTAATCTCCTACATTTGGCTCAACTAACCTGGAGTTTCGGACCAATCCCGTGGTGGTATTGATGTAAATTAAACTTTTATGATATTAATTAACACGTTTGGGATGGAAAAACACGAGGTATGCTGTTACAGACACAAGTAACATAAAAAAAAACCTAAATATTTAATTGCTCTAATGCTTTGTCATTGGAGACTAGCTGTGATTGGCAAAAAGGGGTGTGTCTGATCCAATCAGCAGCAAATATTCCCTCAAAAGTCTGTCCTTTTCCTGAATGATTAGAACCTGATTCTTTCCAGATTCCAGACTGTTGCTCAAACTGGATTTTATCAGCTTAATAATATTGAAACATTTATCAAGTAAATGTAAATTTGTAAACTGTAAACTGAAATGAAAGAAAGAAATTGTAAAAATGGGTAGGAAACATAAGTTTTACTTCTACCTACTCCTTTTCGAATTTTTGTTTTTTATTTTTTTTTATTTTTATTGTACTATGTATCCATAAAAGGAACATAATTCGAAAAAAAGACGACCCTACAGTCACCTTCTGGTGCAGTAAACAAAGAAAACAATATCCAAATTGAATCACACTGTGACTTCATTTCTTGTTTTAAGCCTCAGGTTGAAAATTTAGAAATCAAGCCATTTTGAGTGATTTGTTGTTTGTTTCATTACATGAATCAAAAAATGCTAAAAGCAAAAATTTTTAGGTCATTTCCGTTATGATTTTAATTGATTGAACAAGTGATACTTGGATTATATACATCTCTGAAGGCTTATTCAAACTCCCTCAGTCTGTAAAATGTGCATCTGAAGTCTGAAAACGACAAACGGGAAATCCAAACTACTAATGCAAAGTGACAGCAGCAGCGGAAACATCTTAACTTAAAACAACACTGCTTCTGGGGATAATAATATTTAAAAAAACATATTGTCTGAGCTTGCCAATAAGCGGGGTATGTTTATTCAAAGTGGCACACGTAATCCCCACGCTCCACCCATGCCCAGTTTAGTAAACATGTCTGTCTGCAGGGACTGGATCTAGTCTGCTTTCATGGACAAAAGGCCCACCGGATCCCCTCAAAAACAGGCGGCTCAAAGCTTCTTTATGAGTGGGCTGTGAGGTGAGAGTAATGGGCCTAAAGACAGTGTAGACGGTGGCTTCTCAACCTGCTACCACTGGGGCCACATACCAAAGGATCCCATTGGGCAGTAGTTGAATAAATCCTCCTCCACGGCTGATTAATTGAAGCCAATGCATGGGGTGTGAGGAGGAGGAGGAGAGGGGCACAGCGTCCTGTCAGAGGAGGGCTGCCAAGACTTTAGGGTCACCCACAGGGTGCATCACTCAAGTCTGTATGTGGAGCTTGTTGGCAGTGACACATGACACAAAAATGTTTATTGGCGTGCAGACATCCAATATTTTAACAACAGACCCCTGAACATCTCATTTGACATTTAGAAAAAGAGGTTTCAAATTGTAAAATGTGAGTCATGACTTGACACTCTTCTTGGCAATGATTTTGTCTTTGTAAAGACAGGTTTCATCTGTTTCCAAATGAAACAGATGAAACCTGCTTTTACCTTTTGTGGGATATTTTTTGAACCTTTTCCCTAAGTTTTGGCCTTAGTAGTTTTTGCATAGTTTTGTTTTCTTTTTCATTGAAGCTTATTTTGTTGGGGATTTTTGACTGAACGAGAGAGCAGTTTCTACGGCTGCATAGCAGATGTACGGAGCCCAGGAGGGGGCATGAGTGAGAAATTAAAAATGGGGTGATTAAGTCGGCCACAGGCCACCGTTTTTCCAAACTGAGATATGTTCTTACCTGAGCTTAGACGAGTTGATGCGTACCTGTCTGGTCTTTGTGCGTGCCCTCAATCACACAAAAAGACCAAAGATGTTGTTAGCATTGAGCCTCTCCCAGCATATCCCAATGGACCCAAACGGGGGTGAAGTTAGAAGCCACCAAGCTCTTCCACATTTTCCCTATTTAAATACGGTTATGTGAGCAGTTACACGATCCAAGCACAAAATTAAACATGTTGATTTTCTAAACTGATAAAAAGGGGCACTATATTGTAAGGCGTAATAACACCTTAGGAGCACTTCGACAGCCGTGCAGTAATATCTTCACTCTCACATGAGGCGTGAAGATATTCCTACGCCTTACAATATAGTACCCCCTTTTATCCGCTTAGAAAATGTACATGTTTAATTTTGTGTAACTATACATGGATCGTGTAACTGCTCACATAACCGTATTTAAATAGGGAAAACGTGGAAGAGCTTGGTGGCTTCTACCTTCACCCCTTTTCCTTGACTGAGGGCACACACAAAGACCAGACAGGTACGCATCAACTTGTCTAAGCTCAGGTAAGAACAAGACGAACTGCAGCGTTCATCCATGGTCCACTTCAATACACGATTCAATCCACAACATGGCTATTGAAAAGAGTATTAAGCTTTATTTCAATCTTGGCATCGATTATAAGGACATTCATTAAACGTTTGCTTGCTTTTACTGGAGTCAAGTCAGCATCCACTTGTGAGCTTTTGTTATGCTAGCTGACATAGCTGTGCCATGGATCTAGTTCCATGAGCTGTGCTCCGGAGCTAGGTGTCATAGGGAAGGTGACAGAACAGAGATAAAAGGCTCCAAAGGGATTCTTTCTGGATTTATAGAAGGCTACAGAGTATCCAGGACACAATGACCACCAAAATAACACCAAAAATATTATTTCAAAGTTAATTTTTGGCCTGCGAACTTGTCTTTTTGTTGTTTTTATGTGCACAGTTGGTCACTGCGACTGAGGTGAAAGTGGAGTAAAGGTTAATTTAATTATTAATCCTTCCAAATTTGAATTTGGTTAATCAGCAGAGCTCTGCCTTGGGAGAACAGGGTCAGGAATCAGTGAGCGTCGTGACGTCTGTCTCCCTGTATGCCAGTAGCCTACCGCCACATATATTTTATATTCGATTTTAAGGTTCTTCTAATGGCTTTTAAGTGTCTTAATGGTCTTGGCCCTTCTTATCTCTCAGATATGCTTTTACCCTATGAACCGTCGCGGCCCCTGCGCTCCTCCGGCAGCCGGCTCTCACACACTCACGGCGAGGCGTCTTTCCAGTACATTGGCCCTCGCCTTTGGAACGGCCTGCCGGAGCAGAGAACGTTCATGTTTTTAAGAGCAGGCTCAAGACCCACCTTTTTAGTTTAGCTTTTAATTAATAATTATCATTTTAGACATATTTATTATTTCACTATGCTCTCTACTTACTCTGTTAGTCCTATTTTACTTATTCTATATTTTGATTATTGTATATACTGTAATTTTCCTTTTAGATTCCTGTTAGCGTTTTATCATTTTTAGGTTCTTCCAGTGTTCCCTCCGAGGGAGCCCTCTGCCTCTGGAGCGGTTGTCGGCTCTGGCTGCCTGGGTGCTGTCCTGTGGGTGCCCGGGTGGAGTTGTGGTGTCTCCGCCTCCTCTGGGTGCTCTGGCTCGGTGCCTGGTGGCTGGAGCTGTTCTGCTGCTCGCGACGCAGACGGCTCCTCTGC
>OMNZ01120598.1:11644-22290 GCA_900303255.1 Lesueurigobius sanzi
TTTTTCTTTTTTTCTTCATTTTTTTTTCATCATTCTTTTGTATTTTTCTTCCATTTTTGTAATTTATTCATCATTTTCCTCATATTTTTTCGTCATTTTTCCTGTTTGCTTATTTTTTTGGGGGGGGGGGTCATATTTTTTGTCTTTTTTTCGGGTTTTTTTCTTCCATTTTTCTTCCTTTTTTGTAATTTTTTTCATAATTTTTCTCGCATTTTTTCATCATTATCCCTGTGTTTTCTTATTTTTTGTAATTTTTCTTTCTGCATTTTTTTGTCACATTTTCTGTCTCGGTCAAAAGTCATAAAGTATCAAGTAAATATACTGCTTTGGATATGGCACTGGTGAAAAACTGGGACAACTGGGACAGAGGTGGTGTCAAACTGGGACAAATGAATGGCTTTAGATAAATTCACAGGGACATGGGACAGAGGGCTCAAAACTGGGACGTCTGGTCACCCTAGTTTAACATTTTATTATAAGATTATAAGCAAATACAGTTATTAAAGTTTGTACACACACAAAAAAAAAACATTTCAACCATGATGGATCATTACAAAGTTCACAATTAGTCTATTTCTTGTTTCTAGTCGGCAATGAAGTAATCTTTTTATTTTGATTTTGACTTCAGTGATCTGTTATCAGTGGCAGTTTGGGCAGCAGACAACTGTTTCCACGAATCCACAATGAGAGACAGAGGTATGATGATCCACAATGCATTCATGAAGACAAAGTAAAACCAGAAGTACACAGGGTGCCCCAGTTCACTGTGAGCATATCCATCTCTGTGCTCAGTGAAGAAGTACAATACTGCTCCATACAGCTGTCCTAAAAGCAACAGAGAATGTTGGTTTGGTGTATGTAGTGTATATTATTAAGCACATCAAAGAGATTTAAAGATGCTTATTCAGTGAATCGGAAATGTCGCTTTCACTACTTACCTAATGAAATAATAAGCTGCAACACAAATCTGTAAGGCTTGTTAGTTAGAAAGGCATACACTGCCCAAAAACTGAAAGGTCCCCACAGCCAAGCAGTCACTGTCTCCATACACACCGTGAAATTATCAGCTCTGATGAAAGAGACGACCAACAATAAATCAATCATAACACTTTTTAACAGCCATTATTCATGGGGGTGGAAAACAAGTGAGTGTATACTTACATGACATATCGACTGTCGCCTTTGGAGTACTCTTTCCCTGTAGCACACATATTGGTTAATGAATATTATGAAACACATTGACAGACACGTTCTCCTCATACTCACATAGCTGTGACAAGAAGCTTTGATCCCCAGGAATGATGTCATAATACAATGAAAACCATCCTTCAATAACTCCATGGATGAAGCCACAAACTGCAAACCAGCACACAGCCAAACGCCTCCAAGTCCCCAAATTGCCTCCCGACACTTTCTGACCACTCAACATCCAAGTGACGAGCAGGAACACTCCAGAAACGGAGAATAAAAAGGCCAATATTTCTGACATCGATCGATTATTGGCCACATAGGAGGGAATCAACAGGTCCCGTGGCCAGTACGGGTGAAATGTTGCAGTTGCAGGTGCATCCATTTCCTGGTTGAAATAAGAATATAGACAGACCACAGTATTTTATTGACTGATTTTGATATAGTTATGGGCATGCATTTTGAAAATACAGTATTATTTGCAAGTCTTTAACTGTAAAACAAACTTAGAATATATCAACAGTAGTATAAATGTTTAGGCTCTTACCAGGTATTATATCCAAAGAACAAAATAGTAAAAGACCAAGATACTCCTGAATGTACGTGGTAAAAATGACCAAGTCCACGAGGGCGGCTTCCTATGGGTCACAAACACCAATCGTAGAGCAGTGTGGGCGTGAGCTCATAAGACACGTGATGAACGGCAGCGCTGATTGGCTCTCCAACTCGGAACACAAGGGTCATTTCCAGCAGCTGCCAATGAAACGAATGAAACATGTCAATAGAAACATTGCAGAAAGACTTACCACCTTTAGTTTAGCACGCCTTGTAGATTCTCCTCAGGAAAGCGTCCCTCATATAAGTTGTAGGCACGTTTCACTGTAGCTCATTTGTTTTGTGAAAGTCGCATGATGTAGCACACACACTGCACAGATATGAACTTTAAAGCTTAGTTATTTTGTTTTAGATAATACGCAAGTCAAAGTACAATGTCAAAGGATTATTGGTAACAAAATAAAGTGTACTTCTATTTAATATAAGCAAAAGATAACTCCCAAGCCGTGTCAGGGGTATTATCCCTGCCGTGACCCGGATTCGAACCGGGGTTGCTGCGGCCACAACGCAGAGTACTAACCACTATACGATCACGGCGAGCTACTGGGAGGCATGTGTTCGTGGCAGTTACCGGGCTATTTGAACTAGATCCACTAATGAACAGACCCTACTTGTTTCCGTAGGGTATCTGTATTTGACCCATCCTAAATTTTCTATTGCCAGAAATTATTTTCTAGTTTATTCCCAACGTGTTGCACGTGGTCGTATGTCTGTGCAAATGTATTTGGCAGCAGAGTCTTAATCAAAATGTTTGTCCAAAGTTGTTCTGAATTGTTCATGTTGGAGAGAAGTTATGACAAGTATTAAATCCATCCATGCACCGATCAATTGCACAGTGAGTGATGCATACGCGTTATTTTTGTGGCGTTGTCCAGTCGATCCGAAAAGCCAGAAATAAAACCCGGAAAAGACCGAGGTGTGTCGCTATTATGAATACAACCGATTCCCCAAAGATGGATCAGTATTTTGCCCTGGGTGCAATGTTGCATTCGAGTTGATATCAAACAGTCAGTCAGTTTACTGACTGTCAGTTCTCAGACGTACAGGAGTCCATCATACGTATAGATTGTTCTGTCGTCATCTATAGCTACTACTATAGTGTAGAACGTCTCGCTCTTCAAAGCAGTGAAACAATGTAATACTGTAATACATTGTCATCATTTGTTGATACGTTCACGTTTCACGGTCCAGTCCACTTATAAATACCTTATGTGACTGAGTTATTGTATCGGTCCCATATGGTCTAGCGGTTAGGATTCCTGGTTTTCACCCAGGCGGCCCGGGTTCGACTCCCGGTATGGGAACTGTCCTTTTTGCCCCCTAATTTATAATCTCACGTTTTTCGTACGTCACAGGACAATAGGCATAGTGATTAGAACAAATCAACTCTCACAAACTATTTTGATATCAGAAACAGATGTAATGGTTGCAACATTGTAACCGCCCCAAAAACACACGTGATATAACACGTGATGTTATCCGGAAGTTGACGAAGAACCCATAGGGGAAACATCCACATATAACATATTTGCCGATTTTTCCCCCAACGCAAAAGAGAAAGGTGTTTTCCGAGCAGAGATGGGTTTGTCAGAGCTGGAACATGCGTCTCTCGAAATAGACGAGAAGCTGCTTCGTTTTATGGATGAACTGGAGCTCTTGGAGGAGAGACGCACGTCCCTGAACGCGCTGATAGAGCAGGTGAGGGCTGCAAAGTACCAGCGGGTTGTCATTTATGTAGAGAAAAATAAACAGTTTAAGAATAAAAATAAATACATTTTGTGCATTTTAAAATGATCTTTCTATAGGGATGGTTCTCCATTTCCAAAGCACGATATTCAATGGGAAACAAACAAGTGTCATCACTGCAGTATGCCAGTGAAATAGAACCACTTCTACGCATTCATACCAAGTAAGTAGACTATTGCACTGTATTTTATTTCTCTGTGTTACTTCATCTTTGTGTAAATACGCTTGTCATGGAGCTTCTCTAAACTTGGCTCACACAATCATGCAGCTCTAACTTACATTACAGATCTCTAGACAATGGTGAGATTACATTTTCCACCAACAAGGTCAGTGTAAAGTCTGATAACGACCTCGGGCCTGTGGAAGATATTGGACCTCAAGAAACTGGTAAATGTCCCTTCATTAATGAATGACTTATTATTAAAATCGATGCACAGACTAATCCATTCATATTTTGTTTTCCCCTTCTAGGTGTCAGGAGAAGAAATAAAACGAAACATTGTGTTGATGAGAAAGAGCAGAGTGAAAAAATAGTCCCTGAACAACCGTCTGAAATTGAAAAAGTAAAGAAATGTGAGCACAATCCCCAGCAAGATCCATTGAAGTGGTTTGGAATTTTGGTGCCACAGACTCTCAAACAAGCACAGACATCATTTAAGCAAGGTTTGACTTGAGGTGTTTCGAAGTACAAAATACTCCAATACTTACTGCTTGGTTTTCATTTCCCCACTGTGTTTTTTTTTTGATTACTCATTTCTCAGTAATCGAGCTGTCAACCGAGATTGCCAGTCTTCAAACTACTATTGTAAATACCAGAGAAGAACTGTGGAAAGACATGGAAAACAAAGTCAAAATCCAAGTAACTAATTCATCTCCTAACATGGACCAAGTGGAGGACTGATAAATGTTCATTTGACCTCTACACAGTGCACATGTAAACATTTGAGTGTGTCATGTATAAAACTTGTTCATAGTTGACTTTGCCTCACAGTTTGGAATGACTGGGGTTTTGTTTAGAATGAACAATGGTGGAAGAAGTACTCGATATTCTTGCTTAAGTAAAAGTGCAGATACAGTACCAAGGATTTACTTAAGTAAAAGTGTAAGTGTCAGATAAAATTCCTACTTAAGTAAAAGTATACACTGTAAAATGTACTGTATAAGTAAAAAGTAGACGTATTTTATTAATGTGCAGGATTTTTTTAATCCTTTGAATCAAACCAGGTGAAAATCGAGTAACCACTAACTCTGGTCTAAACCAGGAATAATTAAGGTCTAAACCGGGACTAAACCAGGACTAACCAAGGTCTAAACCTGATTTAAATGAGTAAACCACTAAGTCAGGTCTAGAACAGGTCTAACTCCAGACTAAACCAGTACTAACCACCAGTTGTAGAAAGTCACTGAAAATACTTTTAAGTTTTAACACATTTTTTAAATGTAGTGGAGTAGAAAGTACAGATACAGGCTCCGACATGTAGTGAAGTAAAAGTAAAAAAGTATTCATCATAAAATGTAAAGTAAAAGTACCTATAAGTAGTACTTTTGACTTCGTTACTTCCCACCACTGGGAATGAGTATGATATAGTCAAGGCCATGTTATGTCAATTATGCACACAGCTATTTATTTAATTGAATAAACTGGAAAACAATTTGTGTGTGTTCATTTTAACTCAAGAGCTCCGCCTTCTACAGGTTTTTTAAATACAAAAATATATTTAAGTGGACTTTTTGAGGACACAGAATTTCCTATTTTGCACAATGCACATAAGGGACCGTACAGATACAATCTTGGCAGCAGCATAACGACGGGGCCAGTGTCTATCGTTGTTTTTTTTTTCTATTTATAATGGAAAGTCCGCATATTGCACTCGATAAACGGACTGCGCGTTTTCACTCGATTCGATGAAATGTCCAGACGCGGATGCACAATCGCAGTTTATATCGATGTTGACGTCCACTACTATAGCCTACTGCGGTAATTCGGGGGCCGTGGCTGATCCGGGACGTGCGGGGACTGTGACTGTCCTTTTGTCCCCGTGTCTGCGCCTCTCTGTGATGCTCGACGAGGTAAACACACTGGTCTGCTCCTCTGCGCTCATGACCGGACTGGAGGCCAGACAGCGTCGCCAAACCAACATTGTCCTTGATTGCAAGTCGATTTCACGTCGGGGCAGAGGAGGAACTGTGGGCTCCAATGGCGTCGTCGGCTACGAAGGTGTCTATTTTGGATTATTTTAACATTGTGTACGAAGGAGAGAACGGCAAAATAGAGTCAAACTGCAAATCATGTGGAACGAGGATCCAGGCGAAGCGCAGCGTTACGTCCAACTTCGTAACGCACTTGAAGGTATCTATTTTTCCAACTTGATGTAGACTATTATAGCATTAGCTTGGTATTTAGCGACATGCTGGTCGTGGATCAAATGCACCATCAAGTGAAATGTACTACAGCCCTGTATAGCTCTCAGAAATAGTTGCTTTCTAAAGCCCTTGGCACGCTAATCCTTCTGCTTTGTTGTTCCATCAAGAACATTGTATTGGGGCCTTGTCAACAAGTCCTGTTTCTTTGTTATTTGCAGCGTAAGCACCCATCTATGTATGATGAGTTTGTGAAGAGGAAAGATATGAAGAGAGAGGGGTATTCCTCTGGCTCGATGCACAATTTCACCTCAAATGGAGGTAATGTCCGCTACACCGTCCCCATTATCGCCGGGGCAGCAGCAGCAGCGGCAGCAGGAGGAGCAGCAGGGGGGATAGTGAGTCCCGTGGGAGTGGTGGGAGCTGCTTCTGGAGGACGTTTGAATAAATTTGACAAACACGACCCACGTCAGGTGAGCCCTTAATAACCTCTTAAGCCCTAACGTCCCCATTTTTGGGGACTTGCAACTTTTAGAGACAGTCCTTGTTTATTTTAATCTTATGTAAAAATGGCCAAAATTGCCAACATTTTCAACGACAGAATGATGGATAGAGCCAGATTTTATTTTTATTTTGTGCTCAAAAGTTCACCTTGAAAGAAAAAAACAGCAACATGTTTTAAAATGTGCACTAAAAACCTTTTTAGCCCTAAGGTCCCCGTTCACTTTTAGAGGCAATCCTTTTTAATTTGAATCTATTTTTGATTATGATCAGGGCAGTTGACAGACTTGGTGGGGCCCGGGGCAAGAAGGTTTCTCATGGGCCCCCCACAATCCAACCCTTACGGCGGCACCTGTTTGCTACAGCATTTTTAAAAGAAATAATTTCATAGGCTGTATTTTGGGGCCCTTTCCCACAATTTGACACCACTGTTCTCTCATCATTCTCTTCCTTTGGTCCTGGTTAAAGAACACTCACGTCATTTGTGTTTAGTGGGGGAGTGTGCATTCAAGGGCAACTTCAAGATGGACAAAAATAAACCATCCTGAATTATATGATTTTACGCATAAGACACACATTAAAGCAAGTAATGATATTAAAAAAAAAGAATCATGCAGAACAAGGAAAAATATAATGTGGGCTCCTTGCTGGGCCCCCCTGGTCCTGAGGCCCGGGGACAACATACCCCTTTGACCGCCCCTGTCGACGGGCCTGATTATGATGACTATGATTTTCTTGAAAATGTTCACATCTACAGTATCCCCATAAACATTCATAACACATGAGAGCAATATGAACATTGTAGACATTTTACAAGCTGTTAAAGCCTTCAGAGTATATGTATACCAAATTCGGAAAAAACAGCCACGGGCTTAAGAGGTTAAATCCATCAGTTTGTAACCAAACTGTACGACACACTCATAGTATTGTTTTTGCAGGTGCTCATCTCGGAGGCGATCGCCAAGATGATAGTGCGAGACCTACAGCCAGTGTCTATGGTTGAGAAAGAAGGATTCCGAGCTTTGCTACAGCTTTTGGAGCCACGCTACACTCCTGATTCTCAACATCACATTCAGAGCCAGCTTCTTCCAGCTTATGCCTATCAAGCACAATTGGCAACACGCCAGGCACTGGTCTCAGCACACACTCTAAGTCTCAGCCTGGACATCTGCAGGGACAAAACACTGAGTTCATCGGGGTGAGAGGAGGAGACTCAATATAAGTTTTTGTATTTGCATTTATTCGTTTGACTTCACTCTCTCTTCAACTCTCATTCCAGGTATTTTGGAGTCACCTGTCATTTCCTCACATGTGACTGGCAGATACACTCAGCTCTCTTGGCCTGCCTCCCATTGACTGATGCTTGCTCATACAGTCAAATTCTGTCTGATTTTAAAGAAGTTTGCCTCTCCCACAACGTTGCAGGGAGAGCTTTCAGAGTTGTTTCGGACCCATCCCCCCTATCAGTCAAGTCATGTTGTCTGCCTGGCTTCCTGGTATTACCCCACCAGGAAAACAAGCTGGGGGGAGAAGTTGAAGAGATTGAAAATTGTCATAATAGAGAAGACAGGATCACAAATGGCCACAATGGTGATAGTGAATATGGGGAGTCCTTGGAGCAAGGGCTTGGTGCATGCCGTGTGGACTGTTTCGCTCGCTCCTTAGAAAAATGTGTCAAAGAGGGTCTGCGCTCCTGTCCACAACTCTCATCTACTCTGAGGAAGGCATCCTCTTTTTATCACTACATTACCTCTGCAGTGCCAGCAGAGAAGCTCAACCAGGTGTTTGACACTACAGGACTAACATCAGGGAGCCTTCCATCTGCACTTATGGACTGGGCTGTCCAGCTCAAGGTGAGTTGAACTAATGAACACAAATGTGCACTCTCTATAGCTAATAGTGTCTGTACTAACATTTTTAGACACTTGCACGTTTACATAAATGGTAGTAATCATTCACTTACCTGTTGGTAATGGAAATGTGGTTATATTTCCCATTAGAATATAATAGGCCTCTGCTATTACAAGAAGACTTTACAACCGCACAATTTCAGGTTGTAAATCTCACTTCAAAACGATGTCAGCCATGATAATGTCAGCCTTTCATTTAGAAGAAACATAAATTTGTCATTTTCATTGCTTCCACTTATAGACAAACATTAGCCTCTTTATGAAGAAGAGTGAGGCTGGGTTCACCAAAAGGATTTGTTCATCGCATGTGTAATAAACACGCTATATGAGTACTTTCAACATCTTTGAGCTGGCATTTAAAGGGTTAAAATACAGAAAATTCCCATGAGTAAATTAAGAGAGTTATGCAAAAAAGCTAAATATATATATACAGACAGTATGATAGAAAAATGTACAAAAAAGTCCACTCAATGAGATAAGGGTTAACATAATGCAGTAGTTGTTAAACAATTGAAAGTAAGCATAATATCAGAAAGAAGTCAATTGTATCAGTTGATGGAAAGATTATTAAACTAATTCTATGTCTGTGGACATTATAGGTGCTGCGTCGGCTCCTGGACTCTGTGGATTTCCTGGAGGAGTTGAGTGGTCCTGGGGAGCTGTCTCTAGGGACTTCAGAGCAGGTCCTCTTAAGGGAGCTGACAGACGTCCTGGAGCCCTTCACTGAGGCCTGGGACATGGTGCACGGGGACAGGCAGAGCGACCTGCTGACAGACAGACATGTGCCCATCAGTTTGGCCATGCCTTGTGTTTTAGGGCTGCGTAAGCACCTCTCTGAGACCTCTGCTGTCCACTGTCCCGCCCTCCTGGCCGGCCTAAGTCAGGCTGTGGACTGCCTGCTTGCTCCTCTCCTCCATGACTCTCTCTACATCACTGCCACCACCCTGGACCCTCAGTTCAAACTCACCTGGAGCAACAACATGGACTGGCACCGGCAGGTCGTGTTAGGGGAATTATCCAAACATTCAACCACCTCTAATCTAGCAGATCCCTCCACAGACCTACAGGCTGAGCACCTCTCTGCTCCGACACCAGCCCAGTCTCCCGTCTCCCCCCTGTCCCGTCCATGTAAGCTGTTCTCTTTTATAAAACAAAGACCAATGACTCAAGCAAAAAGCCTTGAGCAAGAGCTAGCTGTCTACCTACGAGAGGAACCCACAGATGAGGAAGTGTTGCATTACTGGAGACGTAAAGCTATTGACTTCCCACAGCTGGCCCGGGCAGCTAAGAGGCTGTTCACTATCCCGGCCTGTGGCACTGTGGTTCAGAGTATATTCAGCACAGCGGGATGCTGCCAGAGAATCTGTGACTTACCAAAGAACCTGGAAACATTAATCTACCTCAAAGCTAACTACAAGCTATTGTGGACATAAAGAATCACAATTCATTTACTTGAAAACAGAAAGCTTTATTCTCAGATATTCTAATTTGGACAAGTCTGTTTATTGCTCAATATTTGTTCTGGCGATTTCTGTATATTTGCACTAAAAAGCATATATCACAATCCTACAAACACGTTCAATCCGTCACACAGCGGAATATGAATCAACCTCATTTTACATTTTCTGGTTTTGGCCAGTTATGTACTCTCCTCATTTTGGCCTATATTAAGCTGCATGGAATTTACCACAATACAGTGTAACCAAGGAACTGCAATGCTTTGGACTGTATTTTATTTTACAAAACTCAAAAGCCTCTATACACAATAGTAATGTAGCAAAATGTAGCCTATGTTGTAGTTTTATTTTATTGATAAATTCCTCTCTTAACAACATGTCTGTTTCATAATATTTGCATTTAGTGGGTACGTGGTTATGTGTTTTTTCATCATAATTCGTATACACTAATTCGCTTTACATTGAGGGTCATTCCATGTGAAATCATGTGGAAAAAATGTGCGTGACCGACTCTGATTTGCTTCAAACTTGGCTTGACTAGTTGATATGCCCAATAGTGAGTGTGTAAAGTTTGAAGTTGGTGTCTTTTGTCGTTTCTGAAATAACTAGGTTTAAAGAAGGGGGCGTGTCGGTGTCAGGCCAAAATTGTGGCTTCTGTAAAATCCCAAACATTGAGCCGCTCTAGATCCTCAGTAGTTTGACCAAAGTTAATGACATTTTCACAGCATAGGATTATATTTTTTGAGTTATAAGCCATTAAACAAAAAAAATATATATATACATTTTCATAATGTCTAATGTGTCGTAAGGCCTAATCAGTAACAGGGTTTCCGCGGGGCATTAATAAGGCCTTAAATGTCATTAAAAA